>JAVHNF010072471.1:0-11302 GCA_034783455.1 Micropsitta finschii
TGGGACTGGTGGGGGGGAGTGCTCCTGGGGAGCCAGTAGCCCACAGCCCCTTCCTGATCCCTCCCTTACTCTGCCTATGGGATGGGCTTTGCTCCAGTATCCCAAGATACACTGTAGGGGGAAACCCCCAGAGAGGCATTCCTTTCAATTCTTAGTCTTTCAGCCAGGTTTCACAGCTAAGAATGATGGGGTTTACCATCTCTGCCCCAAGAATCCTGAGAAACCCATCTTGGGTTTGAACCAGCTCTAAAACAAGGTGAAAAACTTCAAAATCATCACTGTGAAAAATGCCCCAGCTGCCTGCATGGAGAGAAACTGCTTCAAAGCAAAACAGTAACACTTCTCCTGTAGCTGCCCATGACAGTGTTTGTGGTCACATCAGGCAGTCCAGATGCCATCCCCACTGATGTCTCTTCTCTTTATCCCATTACCCATCCTCACTGCCCAGTGTGCTTCAGCCCATGTGGGAAGGACTCTAGCAAAGTCCTTGGCATTACTGTTGGGTGTTGTCAAGACAGTGAGGGTGGAATCTGGGCATCAGAGAGTGCTGCTGAAGCTGTTCACACTGCCAGGGTGTCCCCAGCTCTCCCTGGGAGGGGACACCTCGCTGTCCCTTTAGAAGGGAGCACAATGCAGCAGGACTGCAGGACCCACCACGATGAGTGGGCACAAGTGACCCAGCCTGGACAAACCAGGGACTGTTGCAGGGCAGTCAAACTACATGTTTGTCACTCCCCAGCCATGGCCAGAAAGTGCCTTAAATGCCCTGTTCCACGGTCAGAAAAAAAGAAGTTGGATCTGTCACGAAGGAGGAGGGAATGGTTTGTAGGCTGGGTGAAATAAGAGCATGCCATTCCCACACAGGTTGCTGTGTCAGCCACTTCTCCATCACATTCATGAGCTCTTCCTTCTGTGTGCTGGTGTATTTGGTCGCTTTGCAGAGCTTGTGGGAGCTCTGTCTGCCTGATGAAGATGATATTCATAGGGAGCCAGGGTTGGGAATTCAGCAAATGGGTATTTAAAATGTCCCTAATGAGACTCGGCTGAGATGTCCAAGTACAGTCAACTCTGTAGGGAAGGGTCCCGTTCTCCACCCTGGGGAAAGGCTTCTCAGTGGTGGGATGTAGGAGAAGTGTAAATTTATCAAAATGCTTTTTTGGCTCCTGTGAGGAGGTTCTGACCCTCTATAGAAAAATCCCATCCTTGCCCGAGTGCTGGCAGCCTCCGCAAAGTAAAACATCGCACGTGATCTCTGGAGCACGAATGTCCATGGGGTACCCTCCCTGAGATAAAGTGGAAAAGTCAATGAGGAACTGATGGAGCTGAAAGAAATATTGTCTGGGGGTTATGGGCTGCTGTAAGTCACAAAACATGGAGCGAAGCCCTTCCTTGGCAATAGCAGTAGCTGTTCCAGTTGATTCATTTGGGCAGGGACTGCCCCAGGCTCTGATTGTCATCCAGGACCACTTTATCTCCATTAGCGTGTCCACAGAGGAGGTTAATAGTGCCAGAGCTGGAAAGTGGCCTTCAGGCTGTGTGGGGCACAGCAACACAGAGGTTTTCTTCCTGCTCAGGGTCACAAGGAGATTTCGTAGGTTGGGTTGTGCAGAACTTGGGTGTTTCATTTGTTGACCCCACTGAAATGTTTAGAGTTGTCACCAACGTGATTTCTAATTTCAGAAGGGTCTTTCCCTTATTTCTCTCCTCTTCTGACAAGCAAACATTTTTCCCACTCAACAAGCTTCCCTTTGCATGACAGATGAGGGTCACTCGCAGCACATAAGAATTTCTCGCCTTATTTCCAGACAGTCTCCTCTGGTTTGGACTCATCGGGTAGCCCTCTCTTCTTCAGTCTGTTTGCAAGGTGATGGTCACCATGTCTTAATCTACAGCCTTTTCCAGCCCTCTTTAAGGATCCCCTGGTGTGTTGCAAAATCTTTGGCATCCTGGCTAGATCACCCTGGAGAAGGAAATGCTTCAGGGGACCTGACCACAGCCCATGCCTGTGAGGGGGTTACAGGGCAGCTGGGCTCCATGGGGACATGGAGGCTGAGCAAGAGGCTGTGGCTGTGCATTGGGTGGTCACAGAGAGGTTCCCACTGTGGCACTGGTGAGCACTGGAGAGTCGGCCTTGGTGGAGCCTGGCAGGGGGCAGTGGGGTGGTCCCGATGGGGTTCCAGCCCTAGGAACCCCTTAGCTCCCATCCCTTTATAGAGCCCTGGCATCATCAAACATGGAATAGCTACCCTGGAGACACTGGACACGAAGCCTGAGGAGCTTTGGGTCTCCTGTACATGGGAGGTGCTGTGCTGCGGTGCGGGTCAGCAAGACTGGTCCAGGCTGCATGGGTGCAAACATCACTGGGTACCACTTGCAAAGCACATGGATGCTCAGGTATGAATTGCATTCAAGACCACTGAGCCAGAGGGTTCTCACCAAGCACCTTCCCTGGACTCATGTCCTCAGGAGACCTCAGCCTTGGCTTTCAGAGCTGGGCATCACGGCTTCCCAGGACAGCAGCTTTGGCCCCAGTACACATGATGTCCCCAGGGGCTCGGGTAATGGTATTTTGCTTTCAGGCTTTGCAGAGTAGCAGGAGATGTTTATGGCGCTGTCTGGCACGGGAGGCTCCTCACTTCTCCTTTCTGCTCTGGGAAAATGTTCAGAGAACAAAATATAATGGATGTTTTAAAGACACAGGATTCTCTTTTGCCAGTTCAGGGAAGCCGTTGGTGCTCTGCTTGTTAAAGATAATGGAGGGATGGACATTTACTGTGTGGGAGAAACCACACGTGGTTTGCTCCCAAGTCCATCATCTCCAAAGCCTCTGACAGCTTGTACTGAGAGAAAGAGAAACTGGAAAAAGAGCCCAGAAATAGGCTCAGCACCAATCCTGTGCCCTTGGTGCCTCTGAATGCTGGGATGATTCTCATTCTATGGTGGGCCCACCTCAAACCCCCTCCGGGACCATTTCCTATATGCCTGTGATAGCCTTGAGCTTTGAAGGCTGCTCCTGGAGCATAAATTTTCCCTTTCCTGCCTGATTGTGCCTCCCAGCTTCAAAGTAGATGCAGAATGCCTATGGCTGTAAAAACATGTAAAAGTGATGTGATATGGATAGAGGGTCTGAAGGCACTGGGGAGCAGGAAACACACGTGCTGGGCTTGTGTGAGCTATGTGCACAGGGGCTGTGGCACCCCACAGAAGCCCCTGTGCTTTGGTGGGTCCAGCTGTCCCCTGGAACCCACAGCGGTGGCTGGCAGATGCCAGCACCCTTGTCAGCTCTGCTCAGCATCATGGTGCTGGCATGGGCCCTGCCTGCAGGGAACCAGCCCCTTGACAGCTCTGCACTTCAGGAAGGTTCATCTCCCCTTCCTGGACACTTTGAAATGTTGGTGCTTTACCTGGGCTATTCATTACGGTGGTGGTTGGAGAGGAGCAGGTCTTGGTCCCTGATGTTCCTACATGCTGATGGGGAGAATTGGCCTCAGCTGGTGTCTCTTGCTTTCCATGGACAAGGAGGAGTCCTGTGGGCAGGATGCAGTTGAACACCGAACTCCTGACCTGGGCGTCTCTGCTGTGCAACAGTGGGGAATCAGGGCAGAGAGCTGAGCTGGGGTGACAGGCAGGTGAGCACACATCCCCGTGCTCCCCATGCACTCTGCCAGGTTGCTTCCGTGGGTGCAACAGGGGGAGAGAAAGGGGAAATTGGTTATTTCTGCCCATGGCACAAATGAAGGAGCTGGAGGAGCGGTGGTGCCTGCCACGAGACACCAACCCCAGCTCCTGGAGCAAGCCTCACTGCTATGGGAGCAAGCCTCACTGCTATGGGAGCCGAAGGGCACATCTTATCATTTGGCTTTTGCTGATGGCAGGGTTTCAGTGCTGCAGCCATGGCTTGAATTCACACATGTTCCTGACCGCAGGCTCATTCCCACCGGGATAGGCACCACTGCGGCTCGCTCCACTGTGGTGCTGGATGCCAGCCCCCAGCATGTGGATTGGCACAGCTGATAGAGCAAGTGGATAGAGCATGTGGCTTGGGTCCCTCAAGGTATGAGAGCTCCTGCCATGCAGCAGGCTCACTTCTCTTCCCCTTTGTCCCTTCACTGGCCTCAGTGGGACCCTGCTCTCCAGTGCACCAAGGTGACAAATTCCAAGCACCAGGACTGTTATTCATTTGCTGCCGCAGTCCTATGGCCCCCAGCAGAGCCCCGGGCACTGCAGCCACTTCAGCTCTTTGTTTCCTTCTTTGCCCATGTTTCTGGACGCTGGTTTTCACATCTCCTGTTTGTTTTGAGTGCCGGGGGTGGGACCCGGACACAACCCCAGCAGCTCCCAGTCTGGAGCGCGCTGCGGCCCCGCTGGCACAGCACGGGGCAGGGGCTGTGAAAGCGCCTGCTGAGAACATTGCGACAGCAAAGCCAGTGCCTGCAGCCCCCACACGCTTCACGTGGTCATGGGGGCTGCGGCCCCCAGTGCCGGAGCACGGAGCCAAGCAGCTCCCAAGCCCCTGCTCCAGCTCCTGTGGGCAGCTCCCGCAGGACCCGCTGTGGTGTTTCAGGGAGGATGGAGCCAGAGGGAGGAATCCGGTGTTCCATGTGCAGGGACTGGGCAGAGGGAGGTGCGAGCAGCTCATCCCAGCCAGGACCATGTAAACCTGCTCTGGGCAGGATCGTATGTTGGTGTGCGGTGTCCTCCCAGCCCACCCTGGCCCCAGGGCTGTGCAGCTCCCTGCCAAGAGGTCAGGGCTCAGCGATGGAAGGGGACCCTCATCCCACAGCAAGCCCCAGCTGTGGGTCACAAGATGGCATTGGGCTGGGCTGGGCAGAGACGGGAGCTCTCCAGGGATGGGTTGTGGGTGCTGCTGGCTGTGCACTGTGGATGCTGGCTGGAAGCATCCAGTCTGTGCAGAGACTGAGCTGTCTTGAGTGTTCCCATGGGATTTTTGTTGGGCTCTGGTTCTGCACCATGCTCAACAGGGGAGCACATCCCACCAGGAAGCCCAACCAGCGCCCTTCCTTCAATGTGAAACAACACACGAGGAGGTTGATGCCAACCTCAGCAGCTCCAGCCCGCAGTTGTCCTGCGTCATGGCACCATTGCAGAGTCCTCTGGGGTCCAGGCCAAAACTCCTGGTTGCTCAAGGGCTATCTGGCTTTGCCCTCTGCCTCCGTGGTCACTGCATCATGCTGGGCACACTGCCCGCAGGGGATCTCCTCACATCCATCTGGCTTCAGCCAGCAGCCATCCCCGCTGGCATCTCCTTGACCGTGCTCAGGACCTCCTTCCTTTTCCTTCCCACATCTTCCCCTGCCATTCAGGAGCAGGTCCTGTTTGTGGTGGACCCCCCCGGGGTGGTTCCTTGTTTCTGGCTCCAGTTTGTCAGATCCAGTCGGGTTTTTGATCAACTCTTCATACTTCTTTGTGTTCATTTCTGCTGCTGCTTTGCCCCAGGTGCCCCCAGAGCAGCCCAGCGACGTGCTGGGGTGAAGGCAGGGGGAGGATGTAGATGCACGTGCAGGAAGGGCAAGAAGAGCAGGGAGCCAGGTGCAGCCGCTGCCTGGCAGCACAGCGCGGTGCCCAAACCAGAGCCTTGGGCACTGGGTTGGCAGAGATGGGCCCTCACTCCAGTGAGGAGCACAGGGACAGCGGGATGGGGAAGGTCCCTGCAGGGACCCTGGCTTTCCTCCCCTTCCCACACACAGGAGGCCCAGACTCACTGCCTACAGGAGGAAATGGCCAAGAGGGTTCCGGATGTAGGAGCTGGGAGGGGGGTACCAGACGCTTGAGCCTGAACTCTGCCTGGCACCATGGGGATCCCCTTCCCCTGCCCTGGATCTTCCCCTTTTTTCTCAGGAAGTGTTTTCAGTTCAGTGCAGTACCCATGTGGTTGTCTCGTGGTTTAACCCCATGGGCAGCTAAAAGCCACTGAACAGCTGAACATCTTCCTGCTGATGAGAAGTAGTGAATGAATTCCGCATTGCTTTGCTGTTGCTTTACCTATTAAACCACCTTTATTTCAACCGTTACCCTTCTGATTCTGACCCCATCCTGATGCAGGGTAGGGAGCGAGTAGCTGTGTGGTGCTGAGGTGCTCACAGCAGCTCAGGGTTAACCCACACCAGGTCTGGGAGCATGTGTTTGCAGGGGATGCTGCTGAAACTGGTGCTTCTCTGGGTCCTCCTCCCCATGACTCCTGTCTGCTGCTTTGCAGTCCCCAGGAGCTCTCCCAGTGGGATGTGTTGTTTTCCATCACCAGTTGTCAGGACATTTTTCCATGCCCCATCACAGCTGCCAAGGAAGACAGGAGCTCAGCGTGTGAGCCTTGTCAGCTCTGATCTGACTCCTGTCCTGCCCAGCAGCTGGCTCTATTTTGCCTTGAGCAGCTCCATCCCTAGACTGGAAAGGAATGGGGAAAGCCACTGGGCTTCTGCTTAATAGCTTAAAGGACCCGTTGTGGGGGAGCGAGGTCAGCAAAAGGGGATGCCGCAGCCAGCTCATCGAGGAAGGTGTGCAGGGCATGGACACAATAGCTCTGTGTCCTCCTCTGGTCTGGCTCAGCACTTGTCCTACCCTTGAGCTTCAGCCAGATGATTCAGAATTGGTTTGTGGTTGAAGTGATTCAAGCCGTGTCCTTTTCTGCTGCCCCAACATCCCGCATTTGCCATCCGCTTCCCACCATGCAGCAAAGTGAAGGCAGAAAATCAATCACAAATCCATCGCTGCTGGCCCAAGCATCCAAAGGGAAGAGAGAGGGAGGGTTTAGCTGGGCTGGATTCAAGGGGGCTCTTCCTTCTCAGAGAGGATGCTGCTGTGGTGCACAGAGCAGACACAGTACCAGGTGGTTGCCTGGTCTGTGGGAAAGAAGATGATGGTCGTCATCCCAAACCAAGGCAAGGGAACAGGGCAGGCTGCAGCCTTTGCTGGTGGATGTGATCACACCAGGGCAAAAATCTGAGTATTGTGTGTAGGAGGCAGCAATTTCCAAGTATTCCTGAAATGTTTTGCTTGTCCTCTGTAAAGCCACTGCAATCTCAAACCAGATCTGCTGGGGATGACCAAAAATAGCATCTTTGGGCATGGGTTTCCAGCCCAGTGATCCCTTGGCCAAGCCATAAATACTCTTTGCCCAAAGCACTGTCTATGTTCAGTAGCTCCAATGTTTTCCTGTTGTCCTGCTGCTGCTGGCATGAGAAGCCACTCAATAAAGCCCACCTGGACTTCTAAAGGGGTCTCTTGCAGTCTCCTAAACCAGCTAAGCTCCCACAGGATGAGAGGGGAGGTTCCTATCTGACTGCTAACCTGTTATTTAGCCGGGTAAAGGCAGGAAACAAAACTCATCAGGAAGACTGTGAATAGTGGGACTATTTCTGGCACTATTTCAGTAGGAAAAAAACAAAAGCCTGACTGTGAAGGGCTGCAAAGGGGCCTCACCTGGATGGTTGGAGGTTGGAGCATCTCAAAGGGGCTGTCTTGCCCTGTGTGCCTTTCCTTTGTAACTCTATGGAGATGCTTTGAGCTGACTGTTGCCAGTGGGAGCAAAACGTGTGGGCTGTGGGGTGTCTATGGCAATGTCAGCCAAGTGTTCTGAGATAGTTAAAACCCAAAAGCCCCCTCTGAGAAGGAAAATCTCGGGGAAAGAGGAAGGAAAAGCAACCGCAGCAGCAGCCTTTTCAGTTTTATATGCGCTGTGCTGCCTGCAGTTCTGGCTCCCCTGCCTGAAGGGGGACACCATAAGCTAGATAAGGAGCGGAGGGAGGCAGTGAGGGTAATTGGGGCTGCTTAATTCAGGAAAAGAACACGAAGGAGGCATATGAAATCATAACCTGGAGATGTCGGGGTCTCTCCCACGGGAACGAAGCTGGCAGGGGTGGGTTTAAATGCCAAGCTGCAGTTTCACAGCCCTCCTCCTCACAGGATGTTGCAGATGCTTTCAGCCTGCCCGGGTTAAATAAAGCAACCGAATAAAGCATTTATGGAAGAAAACGGTGGGAGGATGTGAGAAAATTCACCGGTTGGGAAAGAGGAGAGAGTGTCAGTGCGGGCGTGAGGGAGAATTGGGACCTGCAAGGAGTGGAGGTGGGGGGCGGGAGCCGTCTGCTGGGTTCCTGCCAGGTCTTGGGAAGGGGTTATCCTGGGGACTGAGGGAGGATGAGGAGCAAGGAGCTGCTGCTGCAGACTGGGGTTTGGGAGCCATGGGAGAGCCTGGGAGCAGGGCAAGGCTCTGCGGGGAGCAGGGGCTGCTGGATCAGAGGAGGGTGAGCAGAGGGAGGAGGACAAGCGGTGCATTGAGTAGAGGCTCCTGCTTTCTTTTCAGCTCTCTTTAGCTGTGCTACAGTCCAGCTGGCAGCTGGGGGGACATATCTCACCCTCCTCCTTTCTGCTGTAGCCCTGAGGGAATCAGTGCACAAAGCCTGGCAGCTCTGAATGTTCCCTGTGTTGTCTGCCCAGACCAAATGCCTCGTCCCCGAGGGGCTGACCCAGCAGCATCACCTACACAGGGTCCGCACAGCAGGGTCCAGCGCCTAAAAACGCCCACCCTCCATAGGGGACACCCTGGCAGCAGACCTGGAAGGGAGATGGTTGATGTCTGTGTTTGGAGGCAGTCAATCCCTCCCCAGCCAGGCTCTGAGCATGATCTGTGTGCGTCAGCCCTGCTGTGCACAGGGCTCTCCACCTATCCCCCCTGCTCCCTCCACCTTCCTCTTGCTTTTCTAGCTTGGGGGACCCATAGGTGATGTCTCCTGTCCCATGTGGGGCTGCGGGTGGGAGCAGGGCAGGGAGAGTGAGGAGGAGTTTCAGATGTGCTCCAGAGATGCATGAAGGGTTTGTGATGGGTATCTAGCTGACCCTCTGAAAGGCTTTTAAATCCTGTATAGGAGCCTTATAGCTCATCTCCTCTCTACATTTTAGTGTGCCTTCCTTTGGTATTTCAGGAGCTACGGTTACAGCAAAAAAGGCTTTCAGTCCCGAAAGAGTTAAGTTCTCATTGCCTGCAGCATCTTGGCACTAATTCAGCTGCTGCTTTATATTCCTGTGCAGGTCTCCTCCCTTCTGCCATCCCCTCCCCATCATAAAAACTACATCTTCCCATGCACTGAAGGCAGGAGGCTGTGCTGTGGTGGTGCTCAGCACTGTGTCCCCTATCACCGGGTGCCCTGGTGCCGGTCAGTGCTTCGTGGCTGATCTAATTTGCAGCTGTTGGCTTGAGTGTGGCATCATGAGCTGGGTGGGCTCAGCTTTAAACTGTAAAGGTTTCTTAATGGTATGTGCTATCTGGGCCTCCTTACTGGGACACCAACACTTGGCTGTGTTTGGAAGGCAATGCCAGGCTTAAATGGATAAGGCTAAATGGTGGGGTACAGGGCTGATTGAGGGGCAGCATTCTCTGTTACACCATCTTGGCAGGCAGCATTCTCTGTTACACCATCACTATTCCCTCCCATGGCGTGCACAGGGACCTCCTAAGGAGGTGGTGTCTGAGATGTGGAGTCTCATTAGGGCCCTGGTGTTACCCATCAGGGAGCTATGGCTGCTCTCTGGGGCTGGGGTGAAGGCAGGCAGGGGTCTGAAACCCTTAATGTGGTGCATTGGGCAGACCTGGACCATGTTCCCATGGTGGGAACTTCTTGATTCCCCAGTGTCTTGAGGTCCTCCAGCCCAGCCTAAGGAAGATGAACCAGAGCTGGCCTGGAGGTTCTGCCAGAGCTTTTCCCCCCTGTTTTCAACAACACCGTGTTTTCAGAACAAGTGGGACCAGCAAAGCCATTGAGGTGACAGGAGATAGTGGCATCCTGAAGGACACAGTGAAGACCATCAGCTGCTTGTGCTACACGTTGTCACTGGGCAAAGGCAGAAAACTGCTGGACCATCAAAAGGTTTCAGTAAGTAAAATAAGCTTTCACACAGTGCCTGGCTGTGAAGGGCAGTGCGTTTTCTTTCTTGCTTTTGGAGCTGCTTGACCCAGTTTTTGTGTCATTGTAGCTCTCCTGCCCAATCTTTGGTCTGCCTCTATAGACAAGTGAAGGGTCAAAGGCTTCAAGCCAAGGAGTGGAACCTCATCTGCAGTTCTTATGCTGGAGCAGACTGAGCAGAAAGGCAGAGACAGAGGGGACAAGCCACAGCCCTCCCTGCACACAGCTTGGTGCTGGGGTGCCAGAGCAGGGACTTCAGTTCTTGTCTTGCAGGGTGCTGGCTGTTGGTGCAATGGTTTACAGTGGGATCAGCTCTGCTCCAGCTTGCAGCTTCCAGGCATTGAGTTTTCTGTCCTAATTTAACATATTTGTTACACTGAAGTAATGGAAAGATCCATAACAGCTCAGCATCACCTGGAACCAGTACACAGCTTGGCTGCTATCACATCCCTGGAGGAGGAGGTAGGCTGATCCCAACCCAGGGAGCTGCGGTACCAGGAGGGTGGAGAAGGAAATAGGGTGGCTGGGAATGCTCTCAGGGAGAAGGGAGAATGGCCACACAGGGAGGGGTGAGCCAGCACAAGAAGTGCAGCAGGATATGGGGGCCTCTAACATGGCTGGGATCACCCACCACAGGGCAGGCTTTTTACTGCAGGAGCCTGTGCCTGTCCAAGCACTACTGGGAGCACTGGTCCCTCCTGGGGTCACCCTAAGCCTTTGCAGCTTTTAGTTTTAATGCTCTTTTGTGTTCACTAATAATACAATTCCATTCTTGGTATCATTTGGGTGTTCCTGGGGCTCATCCATCACATCACGGGCTGGAAGCTCAGCAGCCCCATGCGGCACGTGGCACAGCCTCTGGTCCCCTCACGGCAGTGGCTGCATTCAGCGGAGCTCTTTGTGCTTCCAATACACTTCATGTCTATTATCTCACTCCAGTCCCAGGTGCTCAGCTCATGCAAAGCCAGTGGTGCATGAACCAGGGAGAATAACAGCAAGCAAGCGGATGCGGAGCTGCCCTTGGGAAGAGGTAGGAGTGAGCCTTTTGTACAAGAGGTTTGTGCTTGAAAGAGAAAAATGCTGATTGTAGAGGGGAGAAGAGTTGCTTGGGTTCAGCCTCAGCAAGCAGGTTGGGCAGTATGGTGCTGGACATGGTCCAGAGACTCCCCACACTCAAGCCAGGGAGAGCCAGGAGCCCACTAGAAGCAAAGTTTGACCCCTTCTCCTGCCTGGGAAGGGATGAGAGAGTCAAAAGGACAGGTAGGACAATTAAATCATAGAGTGACAGACTGGGTTGGAAGGGACCTTAAAGCTCCTCCAGCTCCAACCCCTGCCACAGGCAGGGACTCCTTCCACTGGAGCAGCTTGCTCCAAGCCCCTGTGTC
>JAVHNF010072475.1:9903-27685 GCA_034783455.1 Micropsitta finschii
ATGTCAAAGTGCTTAAAGTAAACATCAGAGCAAGGTTATGTTAACTTGATTGATCTGAACTGATGAGCTCCATTAATAGTCCAAGCTTTTCTATCTCATTTGCATTAGATGTAATGGAGAGAGCAAAAAGTCATGATAAGAAACATTTTTCCCTACAAAGGAATACATCACCATACAACTCAGTAGGGTCACTGAGAAGTCTGCCTTTCTGGAGAATTTTGGTAATCTACTTCGGAAGTGGTCAGAGTTAAATAAATAGCAAAAGCAATGAGCAGCAAAGGCGACGTGCAGATAACGTCCATTTCTTTAATGAATTGTTTCGATCCCACTATCAGTCCTGGAACCTGTTAACTGCACAAGCTGTAATAGAATCAAGAGAAACTTCTTTTTTTTTGTGGTGTGCACAGCTGCCAAACTTATTATCACATCACAGACATTCCCCACGAGTTGTGTATATCCTGCGTGCTTGCGCTTTCTTATCATTGAACATTACAGTCCATATTGCACTACATATTGCTCAGCTGCTTTCCTTTCATGGAGGCTCATTTATCATGTGTTTCGGCTTGTGCAAGGATGAGGCTAACGGTCTTCTAGTTGCTGCCTGAGTCACTCCTACTTTTCATAACTTCTCAGTATAGTCAGCTCTATTTGTTCTTAATGAGTTTATTAATTATACTAAATCACCCTGTTTAGCTGGGAGAAACACAATATCCCCTGACCATACATCTTTGATCACTGTTCTCCATGAAGGCTGAACAGTATCAGAAAAGGGTCCCCACTCTTCTTCCTCATCAATAGTATCCCATTTCTTCTGTCCCATCCCTTCCCAGCTCTGTACATCCTTAAATTTTCCACATGCATTTGAGCTTTGGTCATTCCGCTTCCTCAGGCACCGTCCTCTCTCAGCTTCACCTTCTGTCCTTCCCTTGCTTTTCTGATACACTCTAAGTAATTCAGCTTACAGTTTATACTACCCACAGCTGCAGCCTGTGATGATACTGAAATACAAGCATACAGGATATATTCACTTTGTGCATGCTTTAAATCCAGGTAGGCAAAATGTAAACCACTGCTTGTTCCTCTTATATGTTGATGAGAAACAGTGAGCTGGGCCTACAGGGGTAAAATATCTCTGAAAATGTTACTGAGACTTTGTCCTGAGGTTTTCCTTTCCCCAATGGATTTAAATACTGCACCACAGTTGTGCTGTCACCAAGCACCAAAGCTGAAAGAGAAATATTCCAGGGCAGAATCCAAGTTTCTCCTTTCTGTGCATGTATGTTATTTTATATACTGATATTGCTTGGAGAGAGCAGCCAGGGGATAAAATGAAGAGCATCTTCCTTCACTGGTGCAAAAAGCCTGTATTTCAGGAGTAGAGGTCCATCTCTTGGCATGCGTTGCCTGGAGTTTAACTCTTCTGGTGAGCTTTGTCTTGCGTTCTGTTCTTGCACTCTATCAGGATCTTTCCTGGAACTTGTGCCTCAAGACCTTTCCTTTCTGGACACTGCTTCTACCCTGCCCCTGTCCCCTTAAATGCATGTCAAACTGCCAGTTGCTGGTTTAAGAACTTAATGTTCTTGGGAGCTGACAAAGCCTGTCATTTGCAGCGGCACTTAATTGATGTACCCGGATTCCCAGGGGTCAGGGTGACAGCCTGCGACCATGTGGCCTGCAAAGAAGAGCCAGTAAGTTGCTTTTCAAGATCAGTAATGCATAAATGGCAAGTCATGCCCCTCTGCCTCATTTCAGCTCTGTCTCTTAAACTCTGAGTTCCCATCTGTCAGTGTGTTCTCTGGGATATCTTGTGTCTCGGTGTAAGCTTCTCTGCCATTTTCTTTGGCAATCCGCACCAGAAGTCTCTTCGGTCATTAAAGCAACATGAGGTGAACAGGATCACCCCTATTTTATTCACACTCCATGTTTTTGAGGAAATCTCTGGATGTTCATTTTCATAAGGAAAATCGTATGCAGCAGACAGCAGGTAGCTGTGAGCTTCCTTCAGTCATAGGCACGTTTTGCCTGGAGGTCAGAAAATTACCTCAGTAAAGCCTGAGGTATTAAGTTCAATGCAATTTGAATGCCTAAATCCATTTGGTTTCTTTTAAAAACTTAACCTTCGTTTGCGATATATTTTAACCTTTTAGGTGAATTAATCATTTGTGCAAGGGTCTTTAAAAGACCTTAGTGTGGCAAACCAAAAGACATTACTGTGTCCACAGGTCTGGGATTGGGGCAGTGGCACATTGGGACTTTTAATCCCCCCATCCATCCTCATCGTACTTTGAAACACACTGCCTGAGCAGAACATGGTTAAAGGAACAATCCAAGCCCAGAGCTGTGCTTCTGCTTAAAAATCTTCAGCACATACTGTAACGACTGCAGACACATCCTGGTCATGCCCTTGAACTCTCAGCTACTGGTTCCAGGCCTTCAGCGGAGGAGCAGTTTGGGTTGACTGGGTAAGTCCTCCCGGTCCCTTTCAGTGCCAAGACAAGATTAGGTTAAGCCTTACTGGTAATGGTTTAACTTTGTAGTGAAATATATAAAAGAGTTTATATGTATTTATCTTCTGCTTCTCATCACATGCAAACACTAGGAATTTACTGTCTGCAGCAGCTGTGACATATTTACTCCTTAAACTGCTACAGCTGTTTCCCAGGCAAACTGAGGAGCTTGGCACTGACGCCCCTGTACTTTTCCATTCATACAGCCTTTGAAGAGGAAGGTCAGACTCTCTTAATAAGCCTGTAGCTATCTGAGGGTTGAAGACTTCCTTGCCCATTGGAGAAAAGGCACCCTGGCCTAGGCAAATGGGTTTGCTGTGTGGCTGAACATCAGGTGTAGTGTGAGGCTCTGGTCTCAGTCACAGGCTTTAAATACCAATATGCAGTCCAGAGTTGCTTCTGGCTTAAGTCACTTGACGTTAACTCTTCTTGTCCTATCACTGTGACAAAGATCAAGCAGCTCTTTTGTAAAACCAGTTCTGGGAAATGGGCACAGGCTGTTGGGTACTGGGAAGATTATGGAGCTGCCCCCCAGAACAGCTATCACTGTACCTGATTGACTGCTGTCATAACCTTGCAGAGGTCTGCTCAAAACTAATGCAGTGGCCATGGGTGGGTTTACGTCACTAGGATCTGAGTGTCATACCTAAGGTCATACCAGCACAGCTTGCACAGGAGACTTTTGCTTCACCGGCACCCCAATAGCTCCTGAGAACTCTGTAGGAAATTCCAGGGGGTGAGTGGGAAATGGGTCAGCGAGATGACAGCCAGACAGGATGTTGGTAATACTGGCATAGTGGCCCTGTGTGCACTACAGAGGAATACTCTGAGGCCGCTGCAGCCTTTTCACGTGAATGATTGATTGTCTCTGTCACTCCTTCTATCCCAGGAGAGGCAGAACAATGCAGAGGAGACTGAATTACTGAGCATTTGTGGGAAATAAAAGAGGGAGGCTAATAATTACCTCAAGCTCAGTTTAGGAATAAAATAGCAGTAATCAAATGAGCTGGGGATAGAATTGAGTCCTTGGACTATAAAGGGACAATATGAATAGAATAATGGGCTTTATACCATCATCATAATCAAGTTGAGTGAGTGCATATTATGCATTACATTGATCTTAATAAGAAGTGAAATATTTTTTTCTGGGTGTAGATTAACTAACAAGTGAATCCTATGCATTAGGAAGAGTGGAAATACTTTGTTTAAACCAAAGAAAATCAGAAACTCTAGCTCTTTACCACCCGTCCTCATGAAGAAACTCGGCTGCAAAGATTTTTCAGCCAGCATGGAGCAAGGCTGCATGTAGGGCAGATCCCAGCATCATCCAGCCCTCCAGCAGCATTTGCAGACTGACACAGCAGCCAGCTGCCCATCCAGCTCTCCCAAGGCTTGGCAAGATTGCTGGGGTCAATGCAATGCAAAAACACCCAGCAAGTAGTTCTGCACCGTCACTTGGGAAGTGTGGGTCACAGCAGCAGGGGATGGCAGAGCTCTGAAAGAGAAGCTACAAGTATTTGAGCCCACAGGGGTGTAAATCTCTCTCTAGTCAGTGGCTGCTCTAACTGCTTTGGGACAGCAGCCAGCTGGATGTTGCATAGCTGCGCTCCTGTCAGGGCCTGGGTGCTAGGCTGCTTTCCAAAGCCTGGCAATTAAACCAGGAAAACATTCAGTTGGGGGATAATTTAAAACCTTAACTGTAGTATTAACCAGAGCAGGAAATTCCATCATTTAGCAAGATTAGTAATGTTTGTTTGCCCTGCAACGAAGGGAGAAGCGCAGGACAAAATATAACACTGTGAATAAATCTCTGCCCCGCTACTGAATTTAAATTCACCTTTAGAGATGTTTCACTAGGTAATTTCAACATAATGGTAAAGAAAGAGGAACAAAGGCAGCTCTTTCCTGCTTTCCCACAGAAGGGGTTACTTATCTGATGAGTGCTTGTGGGGCCTCACTGAGCTCTCCTGCAGGATGCTGCTGGCCAGCAGCTGAAGTATGACTGTTCCCTGATACTCATCCAACCAGGGAAGTGTGCTGCTTACAGCAAGGACAGTGAAAGAGCAAGGGTGTACTTGGAAAAGAATCTCTATCATGACATGTCAGCCTGCAGGTGCAGTAGAGATGGGCTGTGCTAACTGAAGTGAAAAGCTCCAAGGCAACTGCCAGTGGCTATCATTCACCTGTGACAGGGTTTCAGTGCAATGTTTCAGCACACCGGTAAACTTCAGGATGTCGGTGAAACTGCCCATCAGTTGCTTTTGGCTTGTGAAAAAGCATGGAGTGATTGTAAAGTGTCTGTATGTCTGTAGTCCAAGAGAGACCTTTTGAACTTTGCTTCAAACATTGTTTTGCTGTGTATAAGTACTAGTTTTCCTATTGGAGGAGAAACTGAAGCCCAAGTCTTTTCTTTAAGAAAGAAAAAGGTAGTGCAGATAGTAGCAGTGTCAAAATGTAGCTGAAAACTACTCATATATTCTCAGAGTAATTTTTTTTTCCCTCTGCTTTTTGTTCCCTCCTGTCTACTGTTTGGGCAGAGCTTGGTGTGAAGAGTGTGTGGTGGAGGGAAGAGGGAAAATCAAGGGAGAGCCCCTGCCCTTGCCCTGGCTGCTCCTCCTGAACTGCTGACTGCTCACCTGAGCTCAGCTGGGCTGTGGAGTGCCCGAGGGCCTGCCACACTCTGAGTTGTTTTATGCTCTGTTTTGCGAGACAGGAGTGATGTGTCATGGACACGGATGTCTAGAAAAGGATGTAACTGTAGATCTTCATGGCAGTCTAGAAAGTCCACAGGCATTCAAGCTCCAGCCTTTGTGCTAGTGTTTCTTGCTAGGAACCGTAGGTTGTTGCCTGGTCTGTCCATCAATGTCTGTGAACCTGATATTTAAGCATCTGTCTCTATAAAACATGAAAATGTGGGCTTCCAACCAGGACTCCCTAGGCAGCAGGATGCTTAAAATGTTGAACCTAATTCATATTTAGGAATTAACCCCCTATTTATTTCCTCTGTGCAGTACTGTTTGCAATCCAGCAAGCACTATTAACTCATGTCTCAGTCTCCGTAGACAAATAGTACTTTTCATTTGCTTAAATCCCTCTACATGGGCTTGCCTGTTTGAGAACTCATCAATAAGGCTGCCAGGGTGACTGCTGTATGTTTCTAATCCTTTAACCATTTGTTTACAGACAACAGTTGGGTGTCTATACATCACAAAATAGTCAATATGAGGAGAATTTAACAGAAGGCAAATGAGAGAGGATTCAATTTCAACTCTTTATTTTTCAATTTCTAAGAAAATAAACAGCAGTTCCCATTTTTTCAGGAATTTGCGTTCCTTGGTATTTGTAACCAGTACCTTAGCATCCCCTTTTGAGAAACTTGCTCTGGGTAGCTGTCACAGTCCAAGTCAGAGAGGTGGGGTGAGACAAAAATATCTGTTGCATGCATACTTGGATATATTTTGAGTGAAAAACCTCACAAAGTTAATTTAACATCACTAATATGATATTGGTTCTAAAGCGATCAATTTGTATGGATGGTTTTCGTTTGTACATTCTAATTCATGCATTTCAGTGAGCATGCCTAGTTAAACCTAACCCCATTTTGCAAGGGAAATTGAAGCACAGATTTGAATACTTGTACAGCACACACCTGAAAATCTATACAAATATATAGTATATGTAGTTTTAATATTTAAATTGAATTCAATTAAAACATCATCCATATTTGAGCTTGTCTCTGTCATATCATAGAGGGAACTATCAATTTATTATTAAAATTAGGTTAAATACACATGTACATAAAAATCATCTTATCCTGAAGGAAAATATTGCTAGAAGGCATTGATTTTCACAAGTGGCTTGATTTTGGTTGATACCGGGTTGATCAGGGGTACCAACCAACCTGGGCATTGACGCTGTGGAAAGATGCCTCCGCTTGTTTCAAAAGACGCACATTTTAAAAAAACCCAGATAGGAGTTACCTGAAAATAATAGCCTATAGTATTTTGCAGTGGGACTCTGTAAATGCAGTAAGTGTTACTACATGGTTTTGGGTTATTTTTTCTAGAACGCTGTAGTGTTTTCATAAGACTGTTTGGACAGATGTTCTTCCTTTTTTGTGTAAGAACTATTTGCTCTTCTGAGGCTCAGAGATATTCTTTCTGATGTTGAACTGACATCTGGTCTCTCTGTGGCAGGATGTCTGCAGGTAGAACTGCTCTGGAAAAACATCTGTTAGATAATTGAAGTACACAAAGTTTTAGAGTTGTGGCAGACAGCAAATTCATAAGCTCACGAATCCTAATGGTATTAAATGTGCATCCTACCGAGTGTGACAATTCAGGGACTTTTCAGATCAGATATTTCTCTTAGATGTTCCTGCAGCATCTTGAAAGTACAAGGACAGATTAATCTGAACATTAATATGACACTTCGTTCTTGAGAATATGAAACATTATAGAGCGATATGAGACTCAAGACACAGACAAATTGGAGAACTCCTGAGCCTAGAGATATTGAGACTGAGAATTGGCTGGCTGTGAGACTGCTCGCTCCACGGTTTGTTAGTTTGTAGGGATGGACGAGCTTGGGAAAGGTCACAATAGTGCTTATCCTCACTGCCCTGTCCCCCTAGGATGACGCAGGGGGATAATGGGATAGACTTTCATCAGTTCAGAGAACACTTTTGTATTCAAATCAGGCAGTATCAACAGATACTGAGCTAGTTATCTCTGGTGTCTACTGACCATTGAACTGTTTTCAGTTTTCAGATATTCAGAGTTTTACAGTACTGAACTTGCCTCTTTCCAAATTGCGGAGCTCTCATACTTCTGTCTAGGATTTCCACAAGGAAAACATTCTGGTGCATGCATGTGCCATTTAGGTGCCATAAATCCAACTTCTGGGTACGTCAGGCTCGCTGTAACTACATTTAGAGTCAACCTGATTATGCTTAGTGCTCATGCACTCCAACAAGGATACCAGACATACAGAAAAACAGCCAAAGTCCTCCTCTTCCATCCAGACATGTCCAGAGTAACTCAGACACACAGCAGCTGAAGAAGTAGGTTGTGGCTCATTCTGTGAAAGAAACAATGTGGTTTCCTCATGCGTTTTGAACCCCTTTACAAGGACTGCCTGCAGTCAGAGATGAGAAATAATGCCATGCATTCCTATACAGACTGATGTTGCTACCCTTCCACAGTAAATAGGGTTACTGTGTTCAAGAGCTTGCTCCCCTGTGATCTCAGCCCCCTGGGTCCTGCATCCCTGTTCCAGCCAGGTCAGGTGTGAAGCTGCCTCTGTCCCCTTCAGCTGGTTATTTATGTAAAACATGAAGTCTGTTGCAATCATTCATCCTTCCCTTTGGCAACTGTGAGTTTCTGTTCAAGCTGTGTTATTTTAGGAGCAAATGAAAGAGATGGGAATGAAACTTAGCTGCCAGTAGAAAAAGAGAAAGGAAATACAGCTTTGAATTATCCAATGTGTAATGGCAAAACTGTCAGAAAAACAAGGTGCATGTCTGTCATAACCTAAGAGTCTGCCTAGGTCTGTTGCAAGAACAGGATGTTTGATAAGCAGCTCTCTGTTTACAGTTTTGCTGTCCCAGCCAAATTAAAACTTTTACCTACGTGTGCTGCTAGGACTGCCTTCAATGGGATTAGCTCCCTGCAGAATTCCTATACTTACCAGTCTTACTGGTGTTCGTAATTCTAAAGTTGAATGTATAACTGGGTAGCCGGCTGTCTTCCTACTTCAAAACACTGAATGCTAATTAAATATGAAACTACTCTCTAATGAATTCTATATTCACTGGACAGTTTTCACTGTGGTACCTCATTATTTCAAGTCATATAATTGTCCTCTAATGCGACTTTTCATACTGAATCTGATTTAGTTCATGTGAATTTCTATAGGTGTGCCATTTTAAGCCAGTATGTCAGCCAGGAGACATTTCAAATGAAATAGTGCTATCTAAAGCCACTGCTTCTCAAGAACATTAAATCCTTTTTCTGAATCACCCCTAGTTAATCGGCTAAAAGCATCAAATTTGTCCTAATCTAACAGGGGCTCCAAAGAGTTAAATACATTCCTCTGGAGCAATGCCACTGAGACAAATTAGGTATTCCAAGCAGACCCAGGTCCATTGTGTAGTTTGCACATGAGACAGTATTACTCATAGAGTTTTTATGAAGAAAAGATACCGAACTTGCCAGAAAATAGTATGTATTAGGCTAAACTGTGCATTCTCTTTCATGTTTGTGAACATTTGCACAAATAGACCCATTGACTTCCCAATGAAAGTGTTTCATTATGATCATTCCTATTACAGTGATCATTATGTGATTTGAAATAATAAAGCACCACAGCCTCATAGACTTCAGTGACACAATTTAGTACTCCAACATGAGTAAGGGCTGTGCAATGTAGTTAAGAGGATCTTAATAACAAAACCTCTGTTATCAAGTTAAATATAACCCCCACCACAACCCCGCCATAGAATAGTCACAAAGCTGCATGGGTGCAAGCTCTCCCATCCCCATGTGCACACACACACACACATATCCCTCTCCAGTTTTTCTTTCGGAACAAAACCAGCTGTAACTAGACACTGAGTTTTACAAACTGAAAAGAGCTTGTAGCAGAAAGAACAAAAGTGCTAGTGTGCAGAAGCCACCCTGCAAAGAATGTTGGCAGGAGAGGAAGCCAGACCCTTCCACTGCTGTAACCTTAAACTATCATTTGTTGATGTTGATATATTTCTAATAAGTGAGGAAATGAGAACACAAGAAAAAGGGAGATGGAGAACTTGAGGCCTTTTGGAGACTGTGCTTTCCACATTTTTACGTAGCCTGGCAAGGCAGAAGGAACTCTTTATTGAGTGATAATAGTATGCACTGCACAATTTACCCTTATGCTTATGTAGATGGAAGTGCCATAATCTGTAGGCTTTTCAGTTTACAGAAGTGAAACCCGTAAAGAAAAAATGCTTTGTTGCTCAAGTCCAAAGTACAGACAGATCTGGGATTGTGGCTCCAGTTTCAGAGAAAGATGATGCTTCTGGACTGAGTGAGCTATTTAGCTGTCAGATAAAGTGGTGTGATCTGGAGCACAACAGTGCATTGCTTCAGTGTGAACACACTGTGAAGTTCGGTCTTTCCATGCACTCTAGGAAGGAGCCTCAGTTAAAGAAAATGTCGTTTCAGTAGCAGTACTGCTGCCTAAGCAGCTGCATAGCCTGATTAGCCTATAGTCTTGGGCTGAAGGGTTATCTTTATTTGAAGAACAAAAAAATCCTTCAGGCAGCTTCTAGTGTGTGAAGAAAACAAATGAGTGTCCATAAGCACTCCACGTTCTACCTGAGGATCTCTAGGCACCTCAGAAATATGCTGTCCCTTACCACCATTTAACAAATTGTGACTGACAGAAGGTGGGGCAAAGCCACATGACCAGCACCTACATTTGCTGGCTCATTATCTCTGCCCCCAGAACATACCACTAAAAGGAGTTTTCTACGTCAATTTTACATCAGCCTTCAACTTTGAGTGGCTGAGGTGACAATCACAGTTGCAGTGAAGTCAACAGCAATTTTGTCCCTCAGTGCAGTGTCCCAGTTAAGTAGCAGATATTGTAATAAAAATATTTCACAGCCATCAGCTCTGTATGAATTATCAGCAGCTGTCAGTTTTTATGCGGAAAGATAAAGCCCAATAAAATACATGCTATCTTTTTTAGGTTATAATGCTATAAGGATGAAAAATTCAGTCCATTCCAAGGGTTAAACCCAAGCTTCTTCTCTGAAGTTTCTATGGCAACTAGATGCAATCTATAGTGATATTGTAGTTAATGAAATGTTTCTTCCAGACCAACAGGGCAACATGTAGCATTCAGTAATGAGGCATGTCTTTGGGGAAAGAAGAGTGGCATCAAAGCTGCCTTCTAGCAAACTATATTGCATGCTAAAAAGCCTAGGGTAAAGTGTGTCCTGAAGTCCAAATTCCCTTCTGTTTATTCACGGCGCTTTCTTCGTGTCTGCTCTGATGATTAGAAACACTGCTGATAAGAACATTACTTGAGAAGAAAAAAAGAAAGGAAAAAACCCATATTTGATCACTTCCTTAATTGAATCATAAAAAGAAGGGGAAAGCTCGTAGAGAAGATTTTTTTGTGCGTGTATTTAAAAGAGGTTTATTTTTCCTTACGAATGGAATAGCTAAATGTTGACATTTGATGTCAGCATGCTGTATCAGATCTGTGCATGTGTGTGAATCATGTGGATACAGATTAAGTCTCTTTGTCCTTGTCTTGACTTCTCAGAAACTGAAATATGTATTAAGCCCAATGCAAAACCCAAACAATACATTTTTCAGCCTAGATTTATCCCACTGGATAAAAGACAAATCAGATAAAAGATGTGAAGCCTGTGCAAGTGTATCTGAGAGTTGGAGGCAGCAACTCAGACCAAACACACTGCACCAGAGTGGTGACACAAACTCCTCTGGTCCCTTATGTCAGGAGCTGACAGTGCTGCCAACTATTTGCTCCTGGAAAGCTGTTTCTTACCTCTGAAAAGGGGCAGAGCTCTTGCTCTGATGAAAAGGGAAAACACTCAGCTCTGGGGCAAGACTTTGGAGCTTTGCCCTTGTAGGCCCTCCAAACTTGCAAGAAATCTCCCAAAAAGGTCAGTAAATATGAGCACAGATATCTGATTTTGAGTGTCCAGGTTTAAGATGTTGGCTGTTGAATTTCTATAAATACTTTTCTTACACACAGGCGTTGAAGAACTGTATGAACGAACGGTCTATCTAGACCTAATGGATACTTCCCAAACTGCCTCCCTTCGAAGCCACATGAATACAAATGTTAGAGCATGAGAGAAAGTAGGAGCAGGCTCTCTCCCTAGCCAAATGAAAGAGAAACCTAAAAAGACATACTCAAAAAACAGAGATTTAATTTAATGGGAAGAAAATTAGTTGTTATATATGAATGTGCTATATTTATGTTGTACACGGTATACCTACTCTGCTGTAGTAATGCTGCTGTTGTAACTGTGGCGGCCTAAGGACATAAAGAAAGCAAACAGAGCCTCCAAAATAGAAATTCTTCTTCAGGGCTTGGAACATAGCTTAGATTTTAAAATGCTGGTCTACTTCTTCCAGTGCTGTAAATGGATCTAGTGAGGATAAGGATACTTTTTCTTTCCACTCACCTGGCCTTGCTTCAGACACGTATGCAGGAAAAGAGAATAAAACAGGTTACATGCAACACAAATTCTTACCCTGGAAAGAGAAATGGGTGGCTTATTTCAGCAGGAGAGTTTCAGAAATGTATTGAATGAGGACTTCAGAAGTTGGCCTTAGGGCTCTAAAGCAAGGAGCAGGCTTGTGCTCAGTGCTTGCATGCTGGCTAAGGAGCTGTGGTGCCATGGTTTTTTAGCCACAAAGTAGATGCTTCATTAGTCTCTGGGTTTTTTTGTTTGACAAAGCACTGCTGAACAGTGAGAATGCTGCATCATTTTAGCTGGACCCATCAAGGATCTCCAGCCTTGGAGGAGTGACTCCATGTGGCATTAGATGTTTTCATTTAGACATCAACATTTGCTAATTTTTAGAAAATCTAGTTTTATATCTATTAACTGTAAAAAAACCCCTCCTGGCTCTACCCCTGCCTGTATACTATTAAAATATAGTGGTAAAGACTTAACTCATCTTTAGTGGCATGCTGGATAAAAAGCAGTGTTTCCTTAGGCAAAAATACAGAGAATTTCTTTTACTTTCTGGTTCTTGAAGTGGCATTTACAGCCACATGAACTAAAGAGCAAGACACTGTAAAATGTCCTTTTAAACTTTATACAGCCACTTAAAATGAAGCATGGTAGTAATTTATTTCCAAAAGGTTGAACTTTATAAACATTTTTGTCACCCAGTGAATGTTTCCCTCTCCTTAGCCAGGTTACATTATAATGCATAATGCCTGCACCCTGAAAGCCCTTGTGCCCTCTCTTGTGCCTCTGTTGCTCTGGTGGTCTTTCTCCACTCACTCCACTTTCTCATTCCTCCGGGAGCAGGGGGGGGAAGAAAAGGGAGGGGGAAGTTCTAATTTACGGACTGGTTTTAAACCACGACAATACCAAAAACATTCATGGTTAAAACATTGATAGTTAAAGCACTGTTAGGTCCAGACACTTTATCTTCATGGACAGGGATGATATTTGCCATTGTTTTAGCAGCTGCATAAAAAAATGTCCTACAGTATTAAACAGAAGCACTCTGTTTTCAGCTTTCTCCTTATTTTGGAAACTGTTTGGATCACTAAAATAAAAACAAAACTCTGCAGGCAGTAATTTATATGCCTGAGAGAAGGATTTGTTGCTAAAAAATGCATTATGTTAGCAATAACAGTATTCATTTGAGTTAGAGGATATGCAGTGGAAAGAGCTGAACACTGTAAAACCATATTTTTACAGCCTGCAGTTGTGTCAAATACAACATCTCACTACACATCTTTTGCTATTATCTATGTGAGGTTCAGAACAGTATCTCAGTTTGCGATTTCAACTCTGTCAAAAAACCCCAAACAATCAACACAGTCCATCAGCATCACAATAAAATCTTGTGTCATCAGAATTCAATGTACAGTTCACATCAAATCAGAGCCAATCAGAGCATTTTACTAGGACAGATAGTCATTTTGGTGTAAGGGTATTGCACGTGTCAGCATGGCAGCTGCTGTGCTATGAAAAGATCACTGTGCATAGTGCTGAGGCATAAATAAAGCTGGCCTGGAACCACGTTAAGTTTGCTATGGCCAAAGAAATTTGGTTCTTCTGCAAAAGTAAGTCAGCTTTGAGTTGAATATGCATTTTGTGTTTGTATTGATTTCACGCAAGCTTCATTAGACAACTAGCCCATAAATACACTTGCTTTTGAGAGCAGTTTCAGAATAATTAATGCATATGGACACTGATCAGTTATCTGATGATTTGTGCATTGCAATAACAGAGAAAGATTTCTTCAATATGGATTATGACTTTGCCTGTCAAAATGTTAGGAAACTCATGACACTGAATGTGCGCATCCAGGACATCTCAGGCTGCTGAGACTCTGTCCTCTCCTCTCACTCTGTATTGGCCCTGGTGCTCATGTGGCTCTGCAATGAGTTGTTTCAGAAAAGTGATAAAAACTCATCTTACAAGACAAGTCATTACTTCTTGGATAGATCAGCTTCCTGCATGAGCAAGGCTAGGAACACACGGCCAGCAACAAGGGGGAAAGGCTGGAAATAAATTACCATGGAAGCAATCTCTGAAGCTTCTTTTGCATCCCAGTGGCAAAATTCCTAATGGGGAGAGAGGGAGGTCAGAGGACCAAACATTTTGGGTGTAGATTCAGTGAAATCTGTTGCTTTCCAGAGGAAGGGACTTGGAAAGCCATTGTATGAGGAGGCTTCTTCACCTTTGCCTCTTAGGTAGATCTAGGTAAGCAGATCTGCATATAGTGCTTTAATTTGCCTTGCTCACAGTAATTTGGCTGATACAGAGCTACCAACAATTCCCATGGTGAATGGAATTAATTCCTTCCTGAATTTTTACACTGTACAGATAGAAGGTAGAAAATTGAAAATTCCTTGCTGAATGTCTGCCCTTTCCTGTTCTTCACAAATCATTTTTGTACCATACCTAAAGAAAGGGTGGTCTTACACTACAAAATCAGTACAAAACACTACACACATGATCCCTGCCCCTTCTAATGCATAGCAGAAGTGCTGCATACTGACGGCAGTTTGTGAAGTCCCATGTTGCAGTTAGAAGTGACCTGTCCTTGCTCTTTCATTATTGATGCATTTCCTCACTGTGCTGAAAGATTTGACTCAGAGAGATTTTCAGCACATGACTCTCATCATAGTGAATCAAACAGTGTGATATTGCTAAAGCTCATTATTTATCAAACAGGCACAGGACCCAGTTCAGATCCAGTGTAAATGGATATATAAAGATTACTGTACATGTGTTTTTTTCTGGGTCACTCTGATTGCTGTCAGTATAATGCTTCAGATGAGCTGAGCTGGTTGTGGCTGGCACTGCAGCTCTAGCAACATGAGATATTAGTGTGTGCTGTTTTACCACCATACCTACAAACTCAGAGCACGGCAGCTTTAATGAATATGGTTGTATAAATCCTGAGATGCTTACAAAAGCACTGCAAGCACTACAATGGGGAAGGATTTTCCACAAAACACTGGTGGTGAAGTTTGTAAAGGGAATTGGGTTTTGGTCCTGAACTTGTTCCTTAAGCCAGAAGAGCTTTTGTGAGTTTTACACAGAGAACATGTTTATCTTTTAGGAAAGATGATGCAGTCCTGGAGGCAGAGGTGTAGGGCAATGAAAACCAGATATAATGATGCTTCTCAGACACACTGAAGTCTGTCATGATAGAAGACCAGTTGACTAAGGAGGGAAAGATTATTAAAAAGAGTACGTTGCACTCAGGGAGCACATCCCCTCTTCCTCTTTATGTACCGCTCAGTCACCATAGGTATGAAGTTCAAGGCTTCAGTATTCTCCTGTCTGGACTCAACGCTTTAGCTAGCAGCTTGTTTTAAACGATGAATTCCTTACTTCCTCAAATAAATAAAACTGCATTAGGTTTGTCTATCAAAAAGAGTGTGAGCAGATTTTTACAGCTTCTGACTCCATTAAGTGAAAAAAATAATAACAGGATAATGCTGGTTTTCATAATTTAAGGAATCAATTCCATTAGTATTACTATGAAACTATAGGTGTGCTTCCTATTGCTAAGTATTTCTCCTAGAAAGACCACAATGTGATGGCCATCTTAAAAACTGGGCAAGCCTCATCTTGTCTTCCACGATTGTTACTTTGTATTAACTCCTTTCTTGTTGGACTGGAGCTGGGTTTTTTGTCTAATCTCATTCCAGAGCGGGCATTGCAGCAGGGCAGGCCCAAATGGGCAAGTCGATGAAGTTAATTAACTGAATGTATACTGGATATCCCAGTCATCAGATAAAATACCTCTAGCAGGTACATGTGCTCTGACAGGCCTGATTCTCAGAAAAGAAAGCTGGTGGCACACCAGGTCGTGAGCTGGCATGTGCTATCATGCACCAAAAGAAAAAAACCCATGAGAACCTAGAGGCCTTTCGCAGCACTGAACAAACGCAGAGTTGCCTGAAAATCCAGGGAGTGATGTGACAGAAGTAAGTATGTTGCTACCATTCTCTCCAATGTACACTTGCAGTTTGTCTCATTCTTCACACCAGCTAAAGTGCTCGGAGAGGTACAAAGGGGTCTTCAGGCTCTGGTGGGGGGGTAAGTTCCCTGTGGGGGTAGCAGGGTGAGGGACCCCTGCCCAGCCATCAGCAGGGCTGCTGTGTTCTGAGCAGCAGTCCCACGGCAGCTGGCAGTAGAAAGCTGGCTGTAAATGAGGCACCCTTCCCTGATTATGCTGAAAGCCATCACAGCCTCGGGGCAGCAAATGTACAAGGCTGCCACACACCTGGGTGCAGCGCACTGCCTGCTAGCAGAAGGGACCGCTGCCTCCAGTAACCATGGCATCCCTCGCTCTGCTCCAGGACTGGAGCCAATTACTGTGGCCATCCTGTCATTTTAGTGCATGAAACTACACTACTCGGTGTGCACGGATACAAACTTTTTTCCTTGAATATTCTTCTACCACCGCTAATGTCAGTAGGTGACCTAATTCCTTCATTCACACACATTTATTTTTAGTGAATGTCAGATAAAATAAGAGCATCATTGTAGAGGAAAGAACAAATCAACTGTATGAACTTATTTTCTAGAGATGAACAGTCTATGGGGAAATTAATGACAAGTTTTAATTACAACATCACAATAATATTTGACTCCCACTAAAATTTTTTGCATTTCAAATGCAGGGGCGGACTATAGTCTCCTCTTAAATGCTTTAAATAAATAGAAACAAATGTATACAAAACCATATTTACAATGTGTGATTTAAGTGTAAAATAGCTTAAAAGGCAGTTAATATTCACCTATAGAGGAGAAAGGAGAGACATTAATTAGTAGAATTTGGCAGTTTATTGTCATAAATGTTATTTAAAGATTCTAATCATAATCATGCATATCTAAGTAAATACCTGGAGACTATTTAGCATTCATAAACTTCTTTATGCTAATATATTTATATATTCTAATATAATACATATATATTATGTGTGCATATAAATGTATCTACATATATAGCTCTATATACACACCATGGACGTGTTACATCCATTAACAGAGAGTCATCTATTGTAAGTTTGCATCTACTGCAGATTATTCTACAACTAAAAGTCTCTTTCCCCTTCATATGCATCAGGTGTGGTAGAAATTGACCTCATCGAAAAAGAAAGCTAAAACTTGCAACCTTAAATCCAAACTTGTAATTTAAAATAAATAAAATTTCATTCAGTTATTTTACATGTAAAACAAAAGTTACATATGTGTTTGTGTATGCACACATATATAGTTATGATTACAGTATTCATAATGGTGGCATGGTAAGGCCGAACATCTTTTTGAATGCTGGAAAAAGACTCCACTGATGTGACAAGTGAAAGCTAGCCTCAAGTATTCCCCGCATACAAACTTCTTGCTGGTAGAATTTAATCAGTGTAAACATTTTTCATTTTCATTTCCATCTTTCATGGAAGAGAAAGGGTCACTAATAATAGGTAATGTAGAAAGATAAATTACTTGAAATCAAATAATGTATCACATTAGCTAGTGATTTTTTTTCCCATCAGGATTCTAGCCATTAGTTTCGGGCAGCAATATTCACTGTGTCAGTTCCAGGCTTCCTGTAAGTTCATGTCTGTGGCAATCACCATCCAATCAGTGGCACACTGACAAGATTTTCTAGATGTTAAAGGCTAGGCTTTGATTAGGCTGAGAACAACCTCTGCACTCCAGTTTAATGGTGTAGCCGGGACCCAGGCTCTGTGAACCGAAGTGGAGTTCACACCCAGGCCTGAACTCCATGGCATTGGCCTGTCAGCCTGGGCAGAGCTGGGCAGAACTGTCCAAGTGACAACCCCCAATTCCCTTAATTGTGTTTGCTATGATTTTTTCCAGTGAGACTAGACTCAGCAGATTAGTTGCATTTAGGGCGAAGTAAACTCAATGTAAATGGTGAGATCAATTTAAAAATACCTCTTATTTTTTTGAGAAAATGTTATTTTGTGCATTGGATTATTAATACAAAAATATTCTAGCTTACCTAAGAGATGGGGGG
>JAVHNF010072482.1:0-12871 GCA_034783455.1 Micropsitta finschii
GTCTGCTGTTTGTCATCTTGTTGAATCTCTCAACAATTCATTCTCTCCTGTAGATATGATACCACTTTGGATAGCTTTAGGTCATTTGGGCTTACTGTTTTGGCTTTGGTGGAGAAGTTATCATTGTTTGATACTTGATTTGCATCTCTGTCTTCACTGTTACAAGCACCTGTCTAGTTAGCTTCTAATCTGATAATCTGTATCTTGTCAGAGCTATTTTGTCCATGATGCTTACTTTCTAACAACTAGCAATTAGGGAAAACTTGAATAGCTAGACTATATGAAAGTTTGAAGGACTTCTAAAAAGGCTTCCATTCCGGTTTTCCTAAGGAAGACTACTACTTGCAAACTTCTGTCTCTCCTTTTGGTTCTGAAGTTCTCTTTAATTTTGGAGCAGGGCTAGAAATCTCAAAAAAGCTACGGGCTGGCCAAGCAGTTTGTGTTAGGGTGGAACCGTGAAAATGGCTCATCGTAAGCCTAGTTGAAAACTACCAAACTTGGTGGGAGCTCTTCCACTAACATATATGGAAGCAGAGTTATGTCAGCACTGAATTCTTAAGAGAAATCACTCACTCCAGATTTACAGCTCTAATGCCCATTTCATTTTGCTGCAGTGCTCTTTGTTTTCAGTTAATCTCCTTTACTTCACTAAATCTGTGACTAGACTTCTATTTATTTTATACTCGACATCCTGTGAGACGACCTTACTGTAGGTTCACTGGCTGCAACTTTGATTTCGTATCCCCAGAAGGGGTACCCAGATATTTGCTGTGTTGCTTATCAGCCCACATTTCTTTCTAGCAAGAGAAAGCTTGCTAAATACTTCTCCAAAAAGAACTGCTTCTAGGCATGTTTAATATGCAAAAAATCACTGCAAATATTTTTCTCTGCAGTGGCCACTTAAGTATTTCATGACTTGAAACTATAAATTTGAAATAATTATATGAGGGGTGTTCATTGAAATACGTTGGCATGTGCTTGAAACAACATTTTTGATATGAGGAAAAGCATCAGATAACTAAAAGCAGCTGTTCAGGTCTGCCCACAGAGGAGGTAGCTTAAGCAGTGAAATTTTACTCCCTGGCAGAACAGGAGCAAGCCCATTCTTGCAACCTCCAGTAGAACAGAAATTTCAGCATACTGCAAAGCACTCCTCAACATTCTGCTCATGGTGTGCCTCTGAGCAAACAAGATATAGTCCAGGGAAGGAGCAGTCCTGTCAGCATAACTGTGTCTTCCAGGAGTGTTACTGTCACAGTTCTGTGGTCAATACCAAAGTTCTGGCAGGTGTTGCAGGGCAGATGCAGCTGAGTAGAGACCAACCTTCAGCCACACAGTACAGTACTGGTCCTCAACACAAAGTAGTACTGTGGCTGGATAAATCACACTTCCTGGATTTCATTTATATTTTTTTCATTTATATCTATTTTCATTCATTTATATTATATTCATTTATATCTAAATTCAGATCCCTGCAGCACAGACATCCACAACAGAGCTCATAGCTATGGACTTTATTTATTATTTTCAGTGCAGAGAAATGGGCATTTTCAGAGTTCCGTTCATGAGATGTACTTTACATGTCCACTTCAGAAGATGATGGATTGTGTTTCATAGGTGCCTGTACCTCTGCAATAACAATGCACATTTTCACCCTCTACAAGTCTGTATCATAACAGTTCCTACCACCTTTATTCCAGAGTATTCTTTGTGTGCATGCTTATACTGAACTAATGCATTTGGTTTAAAGTGTATGCCTCTTACTATTACGGCAGTCTTATCTTTTCCAAGTGGCTATGACTGATGAGCCTGCCTGAAAAAGACTATGAAGATTTCCCAGCTGTTAAGCTGTTCCCAGCTGTTAAGATATTAGTGCTGTGGTTTGTAGTGTAGCACTGTAAGACAAATCAAACCCAGCAGTGGTTTACTTTAAAATGCTGTACTGTAAACTGCAGTGGTTCAGGAGCTGATTAACAAGCAGTTCAGTAGTGCATGAACTGGAAGTTGGGCAGACAGGAGGTCTAACCTCATCAGTCATTCCAAGCTAAGCATCCCTTAAACTCTGCTTAAAAGCATCCATTCTATTCTGCTTAAAAAAAATCTGTTTAGGCAATGTTGTGAGCAGTACTTTAATTTCCATCAGCCTTGAAGATCTCCAGAAAGAAATCTGAAGGGGCACTGTATTTATTTTTTGTTTCAGTTTGTGTTCCCTGTTGTGAATTAAGTTTAGTTAGCAGAACAAAATTCACCACTGCACCAAGACATGCGTGAACAGTGTGTGATGGTTGGGTGCATAGAATGTAAGGGTTTAAAACCCAGGAATTTCTTTGTTCTGGATCCCTCCCCAGAGACACCTAGCTCGAGCTGCTTCTACCACTCAATTATTAAGTTATTTCTCTAAGAATCAGATATGTCTGAGACTCTGCTGTGGAAAACCTAGGGTGAAGAATTTTCTTTAACATTCCCAAATTATTTGGGGTTTGACTTCCCACCTAGCAAACACATTTGGTAATCGTAAAGAAAATGAGGCCCTTTTAACTTTCAGGTACAATGTGTGCATCATGGCTTATGGGCAGACCGGAAGCGGGAAGACATACACAATGTTGGGACCGCAGTCAGAGGAGAACCTTATGTTTGCCATAGAAGATGAATCAGAAGTTGGAATTATTCCTCGAGCTACCCAAGAAGTGTTCAGGTAACAACCAAGTGGCAGTGGCAGTTATCTTAAACTTCACAGAAAAGATGAAATGATGTTTGTAAGGTATTTATCATAACAGATTCCAGCTTCATAGTGATTAATGTTTATAGTTTCTCTGACTGCCATTCAATATTTGATTTTTGATACAGGTTTCTAGTCTCTCCTGCTTAGTCTGATTTTCTGAGAAAATGAATAAGATTATGCAGTCTTGCTGTGTGTTATCTGCCTGTCTGTCCTTCAGACTCCTAATTAACTTTTGAAAATGCTTCAACCATAGTTGTGGGAGTCCAAAGGATAATTAAGTTCCTACATATTTTGTGAAGACTGACAATGGGAATAGATTGAAAGGATCCAGATTAGAACCTGGTCCCCAGGAAAAATTATAGTAGAGGTTTTAACCACAATCTGTTCTTACTTTGAGAATTCTTAGATTTTTTAGTTTAACCTAATACATGATTTGAATTAATACACTGCTGTGTTATAATAGAAGAGCCATTAGAGCTTTTCCAGCTAAGCTTTTTCTTTTGGAGGAGGGTGTAAGCTAAATTAAAGATCCAATTTTGTATCAGAATAACTATATCTAAGTGTAAATACTCTCCTTAATTAATGAATTTTCTGAGGCTGTGGACTGACAGTCTCTTACAGATCTAGCTGTGCAGTTTACCATCTCTAGCTGTTCATTGCTTGCACTCTGTTTATCATATCTTGGTCTCTGAATGCCATATCTAGCAAAGAAATGGTATAAAAAAATCTTAAGGAAGGAGGGAGGCTAGTAGCGAAAACCAGTTTAAGCTGGAACAGCTGTTTGGAAAATGAAGTTTTATTTACTACTTCATGTGTAATTTAACTGTATATTCTGATTCTTCAGTTTAATGTTAGTATATGGATGAGGCAAAGCCATGGCTGCAGATATTCAGTAAACAATTTTATCAGGTTGTAATTAGATTACAGTTAACAAATAGTTCTTTATTTACAGACTGGGGCTTGACTTCAACATTGTTTAGCTTTTTTCTTCCTTTTCTTTTCCCTATTTTTATTCTCCAGGCTTATTTCAGAAAAGCCACCAGGAAGTTACTGGGTTGAGGTTTCGGTTGTAGAAGTATATAATAATGAAATTTTTGATCTTCTGGCCAAAGATAGTTGTGGAAAAGTATTTGGCGTCAAACGTGATGTTGTCACAACCAGAGAAGGAAAGAGCGATGTTCCATTGCTTACGCATGAGTAAGTACATGATTTGATCCTTATCATCTAACCATGATCTGGTGTCAGTGCAATGTATAGCTGTCACAAAACTGCATTACAGGCACCAGTTATCACTTCTATACAACGAGTCCTTGCCATATGCAAAATAACATACGGCAAGCTCTCACTGTTTCTATTAGCTCAGGCTATTAGACTGCAGTGGGCTGCAACTGTCAAAATACTTTCAGAAACAACAGGACAGTTAATTTGGGTTATACTCCTGTACTAAGCACCTTCCACTCAGAATGCCTGAAGATAGCTGTGTGTTTTGTTGATGACAGATCTATGGCCTCTCATCAGCTGTAGAAAAAGAAGGGGTAACCTGTTACAAAGCACTTTCTCTTCAGTCTCACTAGATTATAAAATTTACATCTTATAACAGTAATGTATGTAGTTGTAGATTTTTAAGCAGCTGTAGTGTTAGCTTTCCCTACATGCATTGGGGTTAAAAAAATACCTTAGAATAAGATTTGAAGGGATCTTTTAATATAAATACCCATCTTAAATGCTTAATGTTCTGTTTTCATAACTGGAGGCATTTGAACCCATAGTTCTTGAAAATCCAGGTTCTTCAAACTAAAAGCTAAGAAGTAGCTAAACTTCTCCCCATTCAGTCTTAAGATATATACCTTTCCCACAGCGGTTCATGGTCAACTGGATTCTTATTCACACATCTTGATGGTATAGGGAGTGCTAAGGTATTTAAGATTACAGCTATACTTACTTTAATGCTTTCTTGCACTTACTAATCATTACAAAGGCTTGTCCTAGTTCACATGGGAATAATTCCTGGTTTTACATATGTGTAGAATACAAAGCAAATGTATACTACTTTCTTGTTATGCATAAAACAGTTGGCTGATCAAACTGTAAAAATCACATGTTCATAACAATTCAACTACTAACAAAAGTGAATATGTTTCAGATTTTAGTAATGGCTATATTATTTATGCTAGTATTAAATCAATGTTAGCAAAAAAAAATTATGACAAGCAGTACTAGTGCCACCAGAGGAGTGATGCTACCCAGTGGAGTTAAGCTACTGGACATCTCCATGTAAGCACCCAGCATGTGAACAGATTCCAGAAGGGGACATTTCTCTTGTGTACTACAGAGAGGTCTAGAAATTAAAAATATTATATTCTGCTCCTAAACCAAATTATGTTTGTGAAAAGAAACATCTTGCCCTATTGAAATGTTTAGCACGGCATTATAGATTTTATGTTTCTGAGGAAAACACAATGGTTTTCTTCACTTCTTATAATAATTGTTTATCATGGTCTAATTTGTACTTTTCCAGAAGGAATTAGAAGTCAGATATGAAAAGCATCCCTCCTTTCACTCCACACCCATTAAAATAAAATACACCCTCAGTGGAAATAATTGAAGGCAGTCTTTTTGTCTTGTGGGACTTAGTCACATAAGCAGACTCATAGCTATTTGCTCATATGGGTTTATGCTTTTGCCAGCAAGCCTTGATAAAAATACAAGAAAGTACTGGAGGATTGCACAAACACACTTTCCTTTTACGTAGTTATACTCATTCATTGACTTCTATTTTCTGGCCCTTGAACTGCTCATAGAAAAGTGGGAGCCCAGAGAAATGCTAAAGTGCCTTTCTTCACCATGGGGGCTATGTTACTGTCCTTTCTTTCAATGAAATAATAATCACTGCAATATTATATTGTGGATTAACATTTGTATCTAGGGTATGCCTGCTCTTCAGTCTTGAGCTTAAACATGATTTACAGAAAAATTCTGCATCCTTGATTGCACTCTGCATGCTCTACAAGAGCATGGAATGAATTAAAAATGACTGGAGCTTGAAGTGATGAATCCTTTTGCCCTGTCTGTATTATGCTGACTTGTAAGTTTCTCAGTCTCTGTTCTTGGATTTTGCCGATTGTGACTCTACTCCAACTTTTAGTGTCTGGTAAAGGCTCTGCTGTCAAGGGAATGAAAAACTTCAGAAGGGGTTGAGAGCAGAGCCCAAACTTTTTGCGTTGAGTCTTTCTTGATAGAGCTAATCTTTTTCTTTTGACTGGAGAAAAAGGAACCATATGACTTAGAAAATTAAGATAGGTATATACAGTGTGTGTGGGTACGATGGGAGTTAAACTTTTTCTGCTTCATCAGAACCTCCAAGTAATTTTTAAGTACAGTATTTCAGCTGGTTTCATTCCTGAAAAGTGCCTACTCGCCTTCCCAAAGGATCTTTGTGTAGTTAGTGGGTGAGCCATCTCTTTTCCTAGACTTTGGAGAAGGGTGTGATGTAGCTTGTGCCACAGAGACAAGAACTAGAAGCTACAATAAGGTTTCATTTGTCCTTCTAGTTAACAAAATGGCTGCTTTCTTTATTTCTGTAAATTTTAATTTATGGTAAAGGAACCTGGAGCCTTGAACTAAGCACCTCTTAAAACCCACTTAATCAACTGATAAATACTGAATTCTAATACAAATATAAGAATATGGATTTGTATCTCAATTACAATGCAAGCAGTAAAAAAGTCCAATTCATAAACAGGTTATAGTAATAATTACACAGAAAGGTTAATAAGAAAAAGCAAACCCAAATAAAGTAAGGGAATCATTGAATGAGGCCACCCAGCTGCCCAAAATCTAAAGTAAACAGCTGGTGCTTTGAATAAAAACACATCCTTATTTGTGATAATATTTCATCTAGAATATATTGCTCTGCTGGGTCTCATTGGCTTCTCCATATATCCAGTAATGTCAGTAGTCTCTTCTGCTAACATGTACATCTTACTGAATCACAAAAACCTCAGTCTCTTTCTTCTTTTATGGCTTGGTTGACTTTGGAGAACATTCAGCATCAAATTTTTCACCTAACCACAACAGGGCTTCTCTTTGTAGGATCTGGTCCTGGAACGTGCAGTACGTACAGCACGATAAAGTTGTAGAGATTATACTAAAAAATCATTACTGTCAGTCCTGCTGAGAGGCTGCTGTTCCAAGCTTGCAGCACTGGGCTGGGGATGCTGTTTCTCTCCAAAGTCAACTGCAGTTTCCCTGTAGGAGACCAGCACTGACAGCTTAGTCCAAGGCCTATATTCTTCTGCAGACACTAGTTAAAGGACAGTGGCTTTTAGCACTGATCCCTTGCCAATGCACAGTAGAAGCCAACAGCCTGTTGCTACATCCTAGCAAAGGCTGCTTACCTCTCAAACCTTCCAGTCCTGGCTGGCAGCTACTGGAAAATGCAGTTCAAAACTCAGGTAGGTAGGATTTGCCTCCTTGGACTTGAGGCAACTGTCAGATCACTCCAGTGTGAGGCTCTGCCTTCTCTGCCAGTAGGAACTAAAGCCACTGCTTCCCTCCTGGTGGCAGGTCAAACAATGAGGGAGACATTACCAGTAGCTGTACAAAGGTAAGAGATACTACAAGGGAGGCCAGCATATGGATTAACAAGCAAAGTCTGTAGTGATCATTTAGCTCTTGCAGCCCTGGTTACACAAGGAACTGCTTTTAGGTGGCTGCTTCTCTTCTTACTTGTCTATAAAGGATGGTATGGCTAAGTGGTATTCTGTTCTTCAGATGCCCTTGCTTTGTTTCCAAAAGAAATTGTTTTACTTGGATACAGCTCTTTTTATCTTCAAGTATGGCTGCTCTTAGCATAAAATAAGTCTGTGCCCAATGTGACTTTCATTGAAATCAGCCAAATCTAAGTCACAAAGCCCTCACCTTATATCACATGACTGCTTTTGCTGACGGCAGTGATGTGGAACCAAGCCTGCAGCCTGTCAGGAGAGTTATTAATGCTGCTGGCGTTACAGGGCATTCAGTAACCAGGCTGTGATGTGCAAGCATAGTAATTTATATCCCCATCTAGAAACTAATGTTTAGGTGATGTAACTTGTGTGATCTTTGAAGAAGGCAGTGCACTGACAGGAAAGGGGAGGCAATCTTACCTCGTTTGTTTTAAGCACTGCAAACCTGGGGGGAATCATAGTGGTTTTCTTCCTTACCAAATCAGTTTATTTCACTTTCTGTGTTAGGTTTTTGCCCTCTGATTGGTCATATTTGCATATCTCTGGAAAAGCAGATGGATAGTATGAGATACAATGGTCTGTAGAAACTTATGTCTCTGGATTCTGACACAGTGCTCGAGTCCCTGCTTTTTGAACAGTGTAGCTAATCTTTTTACCAAGAATTCTGGATTTAAAGGCAAAATATGATTTCCAAAGGCTGAGAGATACCTTTTTTCCCCTTATTCTGTACCTCCCACAGAACAGGAGCTACCCTAGCATAAACTGGACAACTCCACTTCTGTAAGACCAGATTCTAGGAGTGTCTAAATCTATGCCTTCTCTTCAAAAGTGTGGAGGTATAGAAATTCCAGTCATTTCTAGAGCTGAGCTACAGTACCTATACAAGGCTGGAAGGCCACTTCTTCCAGTACTACATCACAGCCTTTGTCTTGAATTTTCATCTTGACTATATCCCATCTGAAAAAGTCTGTAATACAGTTGTTTTCCAGCTCCTTATACTATTCTCAGTTTTGAGCTGCACAGAGTAGGGAAGTGGAAATGCTCAGATTTATGTCTAAGTTGTCAGCTTTCGTGTGTGATTTTTACTGTGAGTCAGTTAAATCTTCTGCTTTTTTTACTTCCTAGGACTGTTGAAAATGCATCTGAATTTTTGCATCTAGTCAACAAAGGCCTGCAGCTGAGAGTCAGGCACCCAACACTGGTGCATGCTCATTCCTCTCGTTCTCATCTGGTAGTTACACTGACCATAACCACAGTTGTCTCTGGAGACAGCTTTGGTAAGTAGGATGTTACTGAAATACATCTAGAGCCACTTTGTTTTTGAAAAACAGTCTGTAGACCGAGAGATTCTCATATTGGTTTTTCTCCTTTTTCCAATGTTTAATCTATTCCCTCAGTTCTTTCCTCATTTTTTAACTGCTACTTACCTTCTTAAGTAACAGACCAGTCTGATGTTTGAATGCTACTGAAACTTTTACTTTCATAAAAGCTTTTCATTTTCCTTTATGTATCTTTACATATGTAAAGAAGTTCTTGAAGTTTTACAGTATAGTTCATAGTAAGTTTGTCGTAAAGTAACCATGGATTTTAGGGATCATCATATGCTTTTGGTTGAGAAAAAATAATTTTTTTACTGGCTGCCTTGCAAAAACATCCATTAAATTGAGTTTCTTGAACTGTTAATAAAAGGCCATTGTAGGAACAGACAGCACAGTTATTTTATTTACTATGGCAAAACCTGTGTTTCTACTTTTCATTACCACACCAAGACTTACCAGTTTATTGCTTTAGGAGTAACTTTGGCTGTGGGGGGTTAACTTTGTTTTCTTTTGCTCACGCTGTAATTAGGCTCTGTGCTTTCAGTGCTGTGGTCCATCTCCTTCATGCTCTACAACAACAGTATGGGTTTAGAAAGTGGAAAATACTTAACATTTTTTCCCTTAGATTGCTATCAGAAATTAAACCAACAATATTAGCAAAACAGAACAAACAGTGCCCTCACTTATCCATTGCCAAAAGACACAGTTACTTCACAAGTTGCAGCTCCAGTGTTCCAGGTGTTAGCTCTTGCCAGTTCCAGATTCATGTCAATCAGACAGGAGGTACTTTTCAAAGCAGTGTTTGCACCAATAGGGTACCAGTCATCTTGTCTAGTCCAGACATCCCTTTGCCACTTCTTATTGCAGTCACTCTTCTAAGCCATATTTTCTGGTAGCAAAGCTTCACAGAAATGTCTGATTTATGCTGAATGCAGACTAAGGCTTCCAGCTCATAGCATGTGGATGAAGATGTGCAATATTGTGGGTAGAGCAGCACTGCAAATGGGACCTCACTATAACAGTGTGACAGCACATTCTGTCTTGTTTAAAAGGAGAAAATTCTGATTTAAAAGCTAGGTGCAATTGTCAAGTATCTCGACACCAGAGACTTAAGGTGACTAAGTTAAAGAGTTGTAACGTCTGTGATGAATTCTGCACCTAAAGCCAGGGCTGCTGACAAGCCAGCACTTTTTCAGGTGTCATTAAAGTCTTCTAGAATTTTGTTTCAGCATTACCAGTTTGAGGAGAACAGTTTCTTAATTTCCTCATCTCAAACTGAAGAGGAGTGAGAACGCCTATTTTTACACTCTGTGGCCTAAAGCCATTTATTCTGTGCATACTAACACAGCTGTTCTGTCTACACTGCAAGCAGATAGCTTGGGTTTTAGCAACGGCCTAGCTTGAGAGGTTGAGAGCTCTGCAGCACAATTTAGTCTGCTCCTTACTCAAGTTTTGCAGCTGGGAACTTTGTAGTATTGCAACTAGGCTCTTTAAGTCTCCAAGTCTGTTGTTTCTACTACCTGTAGCAGAGTAGCCTTTTATTCTTTCATGTCTGTCAGAGAGATGGATGAAAACCAAAACACTGAGGAAAAAAAGAAAAACTGTTTTGGGAAAGTGCTTTTGCATATACTCCTGCTAAGCTAATGTGAAAGTGGCTTTCCCAGAGAATCTGTCTTCATCTTCCTTCCCAGCGGAAAGTGACAGATGCTGCTGGTCAGGAAAATGAAGGAGATGAAGCAGTCTAGTGCAACTACAGAACTACCAGGAGTAACCAACCTAAACAAGTGGGAGTTATGCTACTGAGGATATTAGCTCATCATGTGGGTTGCAGCAGTGGGATATGATATGAGAGCTGAAGGAAGTCTAGAGGGAAAAGCAGCAAAGGGCAAAACAGCAGAGGCCTGATGAGGATTTTTTTTTGCCCAGAGCACCAGCAGGTGATATGTCAAAGATCTAAAACCAGACTTCAAAGCTTACTGCTCCCAAACACCCAATATTCATTTTGAGTGAATAGAAGTGGGAACAATGTGGATAACTGGATAAAACACAACCTATACCAAGTCTTGTTACCAAGTGGTACAATCGGTTTGATGAGCAAAACCTTAAATAAAAGTGATTCAGCCAGCCTGTGCCATCGATTTGGACTTGTATATTGCTTCTGTCAGAATAGTTTGAAACAACAGATATTGTACTTTCCCTGTTGATGCCCCATTTTTCCTCATCTCAATTTCCAGTGTCAGTGAGAAACTGTTTTTTCCACTAACCAGGTACATCATGGGAAGATGAACAAATGAATCAGAGACTACACAAAGAGGTTCCCTGCACCTTTCCACAAAAAATGAGAGAGAGTAAATCCACCTCTTCTTCCAGAGCCTCTTCACCAGCACAGCTTGAAGCAACTGAGAAAATGAAGCAAGTCAGAACTAGATTACAACTGGTGGACTTGGCTGGTAGTGAGTGTGTCGGTAAGCAAACACATCTGTATGGGCATGGATCCTCCCAGATCCAGGTTACAATAGTAGCCTTTACCTCTTTATGTATGCATACATGCTACCCTGCTTTCACACATGGGGCGGTTTAAACCCACACATCCTGGCATAAAGAGAGTTTTGGGGGCGGACTGTTTTGGCTTTACACTGGTACAGTTGAACTGAAAATCTGACTGCATAAGCTTGAAATAAGCCCGGGGCGGTTACCCATATCATGGGTATATTATTTGCTCAGACTGGTTTTATTAAGCCTGTTTTTCTACTCTGAGAATTAGCATGTCTTTGCACAGAAATATTTAAAGTGCATAAATTACTTAAATATCTGTAATAATTGGTATCACCATGTGTGGGGTTTTCTCCCTTATTATAGAAGAAGTCTTGGAGGAAGTTGATGTTGAAAAGATAATATTGTTTTCATTGTTTCTTCAAAGCATTTTCCTCCTCCTACCTCCTGTATGCACACAATAATTTCAAAAACTTGATTATTTCCTAAAGGACAAGCTTTTTTACTAAGAAAAGCCATGCAGCCAAACGTACCATTCCAGAAATAATGTTTTGAAAACTGAACCAGTATTATGAAAGAGTCTTTTACTTTACTGCCAAGAATTCTTGCTGTTGCTCGTTGCTAAACTTCTGTTCTAAAGAAACCTAATATAATTCATCCTTTTTCTCATTTGCTCTAAGTGCTGGAAACTGTTTGGTAAACACGTAATTGAGCAACAGGGTGTGTGTTTGTTCTCTCAACCAGGACAAATATTTGCCTGGTCTGGGGCTTAGTGGGCCAGGTCCTCCAGTGAAGCCTGCGGAGCTGTGCTTACATCAGTGTTAGATGTGGCTCAGCACATGCAGCAGACTAACCTCTGCCACCAGCTATGCTGGTGGACTTACTCTGATAAGTGAGGGCAGCTGGTAACTCATAACTGTGCTAAAATGTGAACAGGTCTAAGTGAGCAACAGTACAGGAGGCTTCGCACACTTCAGCACCCTGCCTTCCTAGCTCTACAGCCATCTCAGATCATGTACAGCATTTACAAGATAAGTGGTCCCTTTTTAGCCAACCAGGTTTCAGTTTGAAAACTCAGCCAAATGCTTTATGGAAGTTTATCTAACCAAATGTGGATAATCAGCAGTTTAAACATGTACCCCATCACCTATTTACAGTTTTCTGCTTTAGAGTGATACCCATTGTCTCAGGAGTCCATCTTTACTTGGAGTCTGAGGATGGCTACATACACAATGACCCCAGTAAAGTTAGTCTGAGATACAGACCATGACAGGGTCTTCCAAATTGTTTTGCTCTGTGCCTCTCTGCCAAGAGACTTTACCACTCCAAGCCCATCCCCTTCCACAGTCACATTTCTCCAGCTCTCACTGTCCAGACTGCTGGGGGTTTTGCTATTACTGAACCTTTTCACATTTGCCTCTTGAACACCTCTCTTGTTCTTATAGTTTGGAAAGTGCTGTATTCCTGCAATGGAAGAGATAAAGACAGGAGGAACTCTTAATTGCACACTCATTGAGACCAATCAAAGAGTTGAGCTTGCAGCACCTCTTTAAATCGGTGCAATGTGATGTGTAGACCAACCCGTTCCAGTTGTTCAAGGGTAGCATAGC
>JAVHNF010072486.1:0-13689 GCA_034783455.1 Micropsitta finschii
TGAAAGCAAGATTCAATCAAGAATTACATTGCTTAATGCTGTTTTGCAGAGCTTTGATTGATTGATTCAGCCTTCCCCAGAGGTCACTTGCACCCAAGTGTGCTGCAGTTCAACCAACCTCCAAAGGGTCCAGACACAGCCTCTTCATACCAAACCTGATCCCTTTGCATGGGGCACAGCTATCACATAGCCGCTTGCTGTATAGCTTGTGCATGCTGAGCGGTACCTAAACTTGGGCTGTTCCAAGCATGCAGAGCGATACGGCAGGCTGCTGCATTAGCTAAATGTATTGACTAGTAAGTTCACTAGCCATATTTTAATAAAACATCCAGAGCTGCTTTGAAACAAGAGTAGCTACTTCACTAAAACATACTTACCAAAGCTTGTGTAAGTCCTCACTACTCTTGGCCCTCAGTTGCTTTATATTCCATGCATCCCCTTGTGAAAAGGGAAGCAAAAAAAAAAATCGTCAATTCAATAGAACAGAGTTCTTGTATTCCAACAGAAATAATGAGAAATGCTTCCATTAGCAGGCTTGGGAGTATTACAACACAAGGGTCAGTTTTTAAAAAAACAGCTAACATTTGAAAGCTGTCCTTGTGGATACTCAGCCTTGTTTTGCACATACAAACACCTTAAAAAGGCAATTACATGTACTTTTATTTGTATCTGTAAGAGGCTGGGAACAGGAAAAATGAATCTTTACATTGAAATATTTTTCTTCCACAGTACAGTGTATTTTATCAAAGCACATTTCTTCTGTGATACACTCTCACTTAAGAGCAAGGCAGAGGATTTACAGTAAAATATTTTGCTGCATAATAGTTATTTGCTTTCATAAACACAGAATACACACAGGAAAAGAAAGTTAACAGGTATAAAGATGCAAAAGTACTGTGTACATATACACGTTAAAAAAGTTTTGTGTACCTAGGAATGCTTCCTATAATGCGAAGGATGTCAGATTTCAGCTGAGCACAAGTGGCTCAAAGGTCTCTATTAGAAATAATAAATGTAAAAACTCACCGGACTTTACACTTTTTTCTCCCCAGTTTACAGGATCATCAAAAAACTCCTCCAGACCTTTCCGAGACAAAGTAGTGTGCAGAAACTTCAGCTGATGAAGAAGCTCAACTTTTGCTTGGCTCTTCTGGAAGAGATTTGGTGTCAACCTGCATAAAAATTCCAAGAAAAACCATATATGATAAGAAAAAAAATAATAATCTAAATGCAAATGTTGTTCTACAGAGATGAATGCCACAGTTCAGGAAGGAAAGGCATAGGTTCAGTTCTTCATAAAACTGTCATCTCAGTGGTGTTTTCTCCTCCCCTCGTCTCACCTAATTATCACTTATGTATACTCGGAAATAAATAAGTTTGAAATTTAGAATTAAGAATAAGCTTGAGCTACGCAGTATAAGAACACATCCTCTGACACTGACTTCAGCTAAAAGGCAAAAGCAGTAAACACACGGTATAAGGACAAAGAAAACCCACGACAACAAAACAGTAACACCCCAAAAGAAGCGCTTCACGCTTACACAGCGCCTCACACCATAAGCCACTCGCAACACTCAGCAGTGGCTTCAGAGGCCAGGAAGCCAGGACACCTGGACAGCCCGCCTCTCACCAAGGGCAGCTCTCCTCCTCCTCACCCCCACACTCAGCCAGTTCCTGAGCCTGTGCCGTGCCTACCCAGGGATACCAGCAACCATCCAGCTCGGCCGCACTCCTAACAACCGCAGCGAGCCCATAAGGCGCCGGCACAGGCCAGACATCCCCGCGGCTGCCGCCATGACCCGCCCCGCTCCTCCCACAATGCCTGGCGCCGCGGACGGTAGGCCGAAAGGGCGCCGGAAGGGGAGAGAAGACTTTGCCCTTTTCCAAGATGGCGGGTGCTTAGCTTCATCTCACCGAGGAAAACCCCGCCACCGGCCCCGCCCTTTACCAGTTCCCGCTATGGCGGCCATGAGCCTGGTTCTCCGGGCAGCGGCTGCCTGGGGTGCCCGGCGGGCCGCGAGCGGCGCTGCGGGTAGCGTTCACCTGCCCTGGCTCGGCGGAGCCTCCCGCCTCCCCGGCACTGTCGGTAGGGCTTCGGCGGCGGGAATGAGGGGCGCGGGAATGCCAAGGGCGAAGTGACCTTGGGGAGCGTGGGAGAGCTGCTCTCCTGAGGATGAGGGGCCGCCCGTCCTGTCTTTCCCCACTGCCCTGGCAATGGGGCAGGAGAGGGTTGCTGTGCGGTTCGGTTACCATTGCTTCCGCTCTTGTCTGTGCAGGTGTAAACGCGTTCGACGTGAAGAATAATCCCTTAAGGGGATGCAACGTGCGTTTCTGGGATAGAACTTGGATCAAAATTGGCGGGAGGCCAAACTTACCCATCTGTGAATTTATTTGGCCCCATATGATGACATTTGGTGATTTCTTTGTTGGGACTTGCAGGTAGAAATAGACTTATGTTGGAAGTTAGAAGAAAAATAAGTTCATCCTAGCAAAATAAGAAATAGACAGACCTGTAGGTACATTGATATCCCCAAGAAAACCAGCTTGTAACTATTCAGATGATGCTGTATACTCTTTGTTTGTTTGTTTTCCACATGTGTAGTTAACCCTGCCCTGGCACAGTCACCAAACGGAGAAAAACACATAATACTTTGATTCAATTTTCAGCTCCTGTACGACATAGCAGCAGCCATGGGAAAAGAATGTTTATTATCAAGGCAACAAAATTTTATGATACTCGATTTCTGAACTTGTTGGTGAGTTAAAACTGAATTTACTATATTCATTATAACACACCCTTTGCAAATGGTGTACAAATGTCTAAGATACAATTTTCTCTATTGTTTACATGACAGCATCTAAAATGTGGCTGGCACTACTGACATAAGAATTTCCAGTCGTACTTCTAAAGACTTTTTTGTCACGTGTTGTAAAATCAGGGCCAGATGAAGTAAAAAGAATGGCTGAATTGCAAAGGTTGTGATAGGTTCTTAAAGCTATAGTAGCATTCTTAAATTATGTGCATATGTTGTATATGCATAACCTACAAATGCTTTGTACTATAGCCTCCTTTTAATAATGTATTAGGTTACACTTCTGCAGAGTTTGGCTTCAGTTACCCAAGTCACTAGCACCAGAGATGAGACTTTGGAAGCCTGACCTGAATTTGACCCCTAAAAAGCTATAGATTTTGGGTAAAGCCTGTTACGACCGGTAACATCCAACTTCATATAACCCCTTTTGTGCAATCATGCTTCCTTTATCTGTCTTCCATAGTTACCAAAGCCAGCAGTGGCTATGATGGATGATGGATTATATTACATTGGTGTTAGTGCCTTGGTGTGGCTAAATGCTGAAGCTGGTCATCACAAGATGCTAAGACAGCATTCAGGCAAAGCATTACTGCCTGCTTCTGCAGAGACTGAGAGATGGGAAGCTGAACTAAACAGGCTCCTGAACTGACACAGTATCACTGTTTCTGTGTTCTAATTAAGCCGTTTTAAGCAGCAATATGTCTTCACATACAGCATCCTTACCTAACATATGAATGCAGATCTATTGGCTCTTCCATCATTTTCACACTAACCTCATTTAGATGTTGTCAGGCTTCTGAGTTTCCCATACTGTTTCTTTTTTCTTTTACCCCCTGTACAGCGATTCTATATATTTCTGACGGGAATACCAGTGGCAATATTTATAACATATGTCAACATCTTCATTGGTGAGCGCTCTTATCGTGACTAAGCTAAGTACACTGTCAAAAATTATCAAATGGAAACTAAGTATGCTAGACAGAAACAAGTGATCTCTTCAGGTTTGCTCTTTGGGAGACCATGAAATAGGCCTAACAGTTATGGTAATCCTGTAAGTACATGGAATACGTTCCCAGTATTTTTATTTTTCTGTAGTTGTTGCTTTATTAAAAGAAGATTACCACAATTTTAAAACCAGAAGAATTCCATCTTTAGACAGTCTTTCAAATATCGGTGAGGTTTAGAGAACAGTTATGTATTCAGATGAGGAGTCTGTATTACCTTGTTTGGCATACTTTAAAAAAGCTGCATACACTGCAACTGTCGCTTTTATCTAGCAGTACAATTCTGCTTGGCAATACTTGTTTTTAAATCTACTGTAATAATATGGAATTGATTTAATAAAGAAATTAGGAAAAATCCATGCTTTCAGCTCATATACTTTAAAGGGCATTTGTGTGGACTTGATCATAGTTATTTTTTATGTACAGCAGCTAATTTCACACTTTTTTGTGTGGCTTAATCTATGAGCTAGATACATACAGTGTGAAATGTCTGGAAATATTTCTGAATAGAGCTCAGACTGAGGAATTAAGTACCCTCCATGTATAATAATGATCTTTTTCCAATATGCAAAGCAGAATACAAAGTACATACAAGAAAAATACTTGAATTAAATGTTCCTTCCTTTTCCTTGTCAGGTGAAGCTGAACTTGCAGAGATTCCTGAAGGTTATATTCCAGAGTACTGGGAATACTACAAAGTGAGTGTAATGTGTAAAAGGGTGGCACGTTTATCAACAACCTTCCTCTTGATGACACTTTTGGGAGTAAAATGTGTGGAATATGATAATGAGGATGGCCTTTGGGTATTGGTGTAACAGAACTTAAATTCTGCAATTATGATTTTGGTAAACTTGCTTTTATCAGCTTTATGGAACATGCATGTTGCTGTAGGAGGTCTGTTTATTCACAAAAGTAGATATGAATGGTCTGTAACTATATGCAAGTAAACTGCTGAAGCTGTATGTCAAGAATTATTTTATAATATTCCTAAGTAGTAAGAACAGTCTTCTGTTCTCTTTATTCCTCGCGTGCAGTTTTTGTCCTTGTTTCTTGCTCTGGAACTACAGCATCTTAAGATACTGGAGTTTAAAGTGACATGACTTTCTTTTGTACTGTTTGCTACTGTCATTTCAAAGTCCAGCACTACACAGGCTTTTATATCTAGAACTGGAGATTTTTATATTCAGAAACTCTCAATTATACTTTTTTCATTTTATTATATTTTCTTAAAATTAGTTTGTGGCTTCTTGCTGCAAGCACTTTTTTGGTAGGAAGTAATTGAATTCAGCGATTCTATTATGACTGTTTCAACTCACTTAGACTAATATTCCTAGTGAAATGACCTCTATGTGGAAGCAAAACTTTAAAATGTCACTGAATATGGTAAGAAGTGTGGAGTCCATTTCTGTAATTATGGTAGAAGTTTTTACTTCAACAGAAACAAATCACATCTTCCATTAGCCTTTGATTTTGCTATAGAATAGTCATCTGCAGGTTATCTTGGCATCAAAAATGTAAAAAGAAATACAGCATTTTAGAGTTCTGATCTTACAAATAGTTGAGTATGGTTTTAACTTTCCTATTACGGTTTGAATGGCAGCACTCATAGTGTTGATGACATGTTTTCAGGATGAGGAACATGCAAAATGGTTTAGTTATGATGACATTTCTACTTGGAAATTGCAGGAATAATCTCTGCTTTTATATTTTCCAGCACCCTATAAGTCGCTGGATAGCTCGTTACCTCCTTGACCCCCCTGAAAAGAACTATGAAAAAGAGATGGCTGTACTTCATGTTGAAGCGAAAAAAGCTCAAATGAGGTATGTTATGTAGCTCAAGGGTTTAAAAACCTGATACATACTGTAGTTGACCATTTTGCTTAACTTACAAAGTTGAATGCTGTTGTAACATGCTTGCTTCTGTATCACTTGACCCTGAGTGCTTGCTGCACTGGCTGGTGTGAAAGTGGAAGTTAGGGTATCTGTAGTCTCTGCCTTCTCAGTATTACCAGAACTGGAAGGATCCAAGGACAGTCTTGTAAAACAACAGCAACTCTTCGGAACAGTTGGTATTTATAAAGGTATAGCTCTGTCTTCCTGAGTCAGCAGATGGACAGCTCTTTTTGCCTCTGCTAATGCTCATCACTTAATTGGACAGCTAAGTGACAGTTTACAGGATTGATACTGTTTGTTGTTGCTGATGAAAATTTTGTGGGCAGGAATGACGTTGTACCGAGTTTATTCTGTACTTAGAGTAAACCGTGGTGGTGGAAGAAAGTCCGAGTTCCACGAACTGTTGCCACTTGGACCAAGACAGCATAACTCCTTCTACTATCACATTTACTTTTGATTTTCTTGCTTCTATGTATTCTTAGTTGAAAGCTGTATCAAAACTGTCTAGCCCCTTACTAGGCAAGAACCTGTGACAGAACTCTTGCAAGTATTTTTATTACTTTTCTATGACTTGCTGAAAAAAAAATTTAAATAGAAGGCTGTAATAGCTCAGGTTTTAGTTGAGCCCTTCATATTTTGGTATTATCTATGTTGCAGTAGTACTAACCGTATTTAGCGTCTTTTAGCATACTTAGCATCTTTAGCATACTTAGCATCTATTTATTAACCATAGATGCTAAACTCATTGCTGACATTGATATACATATGATCAAATCCAATAAACTTCACGTTGAGTGTGTCTGTTGGTTTGTTTTTTTTTTTTTAGGCTGATGGAGTTGGAGGCACGCAGACTGATGAGGCAGAGGGGTGATGGACCTTGGTATCATTATGAAACACCTGATAAAAATCTTATTGACAATTCTATGAAATCCACACCCGACAATTAAACAGTTTTAAGACTGTATGCATGGTCTTAAATGCATACCAACAGATTGTGGCTGAGCTATGTAATACACATCCTGCTGTTAACTGATGGAAATCAATAAACTGTTTTTTTGTTGATTCCCATAATTTGAAAGAAGCTGTGTCGTAGTTAAGCTCATATAGCTGTTGTTAATCAGAAAAAATGCCGTATGTCAGTTGCCAACAATTATTCTTTTTCTGTAGAACACAGGTGTAGAATGGGCTTTGTGACCTAATATATATGAAACAAGTTGGTGTCATTAGTGTTCATTATGTGAATTACAGTATTAAAAATTTTCAATGAAAGGTATGGGAAACTGCAAGACTTTCTTCTTGTGCAAAGCATTTCCAGGTAATTTGTGGAAGATTAACTAAGAAAAATATCTTCAGATCTTTGGAATATTAGGATTATATCTACCACTTTAGGCAAATAGTTTCTTTCTCGTTACCTGTAGTTGAATTAATCTCTCACTATTTTTTCCCAACTTGCATATTGTTCAACAATGTGCTGTCATTTTCTCTGCATGATTTCATACATCTCCCTCTTTAGAGAACTGTTAATAGCCTTCATCGCTGATAGTGTCACCCATGCTTTTCTTCTTTTATTATTGCTACCAGTTCTAAGCTTTTTTCTTCTTGCATATGCATAATTCATGCTTCTCTACTCTCTCAATTTTCTCCAGTCTCACCGCCTATATATAGTCTATGTCTGTAAAAGACTTTGTAAACAGACTCTTAAAAAGGCAAACCAACCTCCCCCCCAAAAAAAAACCAAACAACAAACAAACAAAAAAGCCCCAAACAAAAATCAAGTTTTGAACTGGGCAATTCTCTATGTAGATCATCCAGAAATTGTTGTCTGTTGAACATATTTCTCCATGGTTCTGGGGGTTTTTGGTTGGTTGTTCAATGGTTTGGTTTTAAATATGGCTTAAAAGTGTAACAGGTGCTTTTGCTTCATACTCTAAATGGTAATATATCTAAAACAGAGCCACATACTCCCTTTGTGTCAGAAAAGATCTTCAGTGATGAAAACACAGTGCAAGGTAATAAGTTAATATTTCAGAAAAATCTTAGAGATACATACCATTGTCACATAACTTTCATGTTATTAAATATGTATATAGTGACATGAAGAATCACATGTAGTTGTGAGGATAGTCTTTACTAGGTGTTCTTCTACACTTCCAACAATTATGTAGGGGATATATAGGGTACTCTTTACCTGGCAGACTTTTGCCACTAGAGGGATGTGTTTCCTCGGAGGCTGTGGTACTCTGCTTCTAAATGCCTCAAGAGATTGATGGATTTATGCCTCTGACAGTTTGTGACATTAAACTATCTGTCCAGTTCAGATTTTCTACTTTTTAAGTATATAAGCCAAAATAACCCCTGGCCATCTTGTAGTTTGAAGCTGTTAAAACAAAAATTTATGTGAAGCAACATTACACAGACCATTTTAAGCAAAGACTGTGTTTGCTGTTTCCTAGCACTGACAAACATTAGAAAGACAGCTTGTATGTCTTACTGTAGCTCTCATAAATTCTGAGTTAATCATGAGGGAAGCCATTATAAAAGCACAAAGTTTTCTCAGGTAAAATAAATCTGTCTGGTGACTCTATCGATTTGGGTTTTATTCAGCATCCAACGATGCTCACAAGTTTTTGATGCAATATCTGTTCTTCAACTAAGCCCAAGGCCATTCATTCCACTGATATCATAATTTGGCCCTAGTATTTCACGCTGTTCCCAACACTTGAAACACTTCTTTCAAGCTAGAAAGAATACTGAGAACAGACTGAACTGGTCTCACTCTCACAGCCTATTTCTTTGTAGCTAGATACAAAGTTAATATTCAAGTCTGTTGTTAGTTGGGATTTTATTAGAATCACCTTTATGAAACTTAAGATTTTGAGGTAAACAGTGGTTCTAGCAAAGGTCACATCATCTGCTTGGACTGAATCCTTGGATATAATGTGGACTGTAGGTGGAAGGCTATTCATCTACATTACAGATCTTAAATTGAAGTGATTGGCCATTTCTTTAATCCTGCTGCTGTCAGGCATCTGTAATACTTACAGGGGGAGGGGGGCAGAAAGGTCACTTTTCCCCGGAAAGTTATTTCACTCTATTTCTCCTTCACCCAGCTGTATTATTTCAAAATGAAAAGCAAAGAGAAACACAGCAAATGCAGGAAAAAAAAAAAAAAAAAGTGATTTTAAGCTAAAGGTCCTGTCTCTCAAGACATGGGTTTAACTGCTGGTGCTGCATCAGGCTTCCTAGGAGACTTCGGGCTGGGTCTTCCTGCCCTTCATGCCAGCAGCTCTGCTCCTCTGTGCAGCCCGTTCCGCTCGCTCTGGCAGGTTAAGCACCACTGGGTCAGGGCCCGTCCGCAGGCACCACCACCAGTGCTGTCCAGGGCGGGGCCGCCTCGCTCGGCCAGTGTACCGAATGGTCACGGCACCTTTGCCGTTAACTGCAGGGCGGGTCTGAAAGCTTACTTTAGGCACGTAAAGTTAGGACATCCGTGCAGCTGAGAATATACACTTAGTATTTGCTTGCTTAAAAATAAATAAAGCCTCCTGTAGCAGAGTATTACTGGTCAAAGGCAAACCTGCTCTGAGCTACTCAGGGAGACCTGGAGACCAAGCCTCCGTTCTCTCATAGAACCACAGTATGGTTTCCGTTGGAAGGGACCTTAAAGCTCATCCAGTTCCAATCCCCCTGCCATGAGCAGGGACACCTTCCACCAGACCAGGTTGTTCCAAACCCCGTACAACCTTGGCCTTCAACACTGCCAGCGATGGAGCCGACCACTCCGCGAGCCGCCGCTGGGCCTCGGCGGGGTGCAGTGCGGCCGCGCGCAGCCAGCTGCCACCTAACGGTGGTCCGAGGCACGCGCGCGGGGGCGGAAATCACCTCAGAGGAGCGTCCCGCACCGCCCCCGCGGGCAGCACCTCCCGGAGCCCGCCGTCGAGGGACGAGCGGAGGCCACGGGGGCCCGCTCCGCCCCTGCCGCCCTGCCCCTCCCTCCTGCCCGCCCGCCCGCGCTGGGACCCCCGAGTGCCGCCGCTGCAGCTGGTGCTGCTCCCGCAGCCATTGGATTAAAAATAGCATCTTCCCTCCCCCTTCCCTCCTGCGGGCACGGCTCGCCTCCGCCGCGCCCTGCCCCGGGCCCGGTTACTGTCCGCTTCTGTTGCCCTCTCACTGCGTGCTCGTCGTCTGCCGGCCGGCGGGAGTGAAGGAACATGCAGCGGGCCGCGCTCTTCAGCGGCGGTGATGCGCAGATGGCCACCGGTGACCTGGGCGAGCTGCTTGTCCCTTACATGCCCACGATCCGGGTGCCCAAGTCGGGGGACCGGGTCTACAAGACGGAGTGTGCCTTCTCCTACGACTCGCCTGTGAGTGCAGCGAAGCCGCCCCGGCTGCCTTCGCTCCCCCTCCCAGTCGGCGCCCGACCTGCTCTCAGCCGGAGCTCTACAAGAAACCCGCCCCTCCCGCGGCCCGCTCTCCATCGCACCCCGGTCGGGGAACAGCTCGTCTCTCTCTGCCGGGGTTGCTGCTTCTTCCGCAGGCTTCATAATCTCGCCTGTTCCTTCCGTTACCAGTCGCCCCTCCACCTGCCATGGCTTACTCCGCAGCCAGCCTTCCCTTCTCTTCTCTCCCACCCCCCGCCAGGCTGCCGGGCTTCCCCCGCCACGCGTGGGGATTGCGGCGGCTAGAGGCCCAGCCCTGCCCGTCCTGTGCCCGCGGACTGCTGCACCGGGGCGCCTTTCGGTACATCGCTGCCGGCTCGTACGCCGTGGCCGTGCTTGTTCTTCTTAAGGCGGTCCGAAGTGGTTGCTTAAATATGGGGTTTTAGCAGATTTGGGGAAACTTTCCTGCCTGCTGGGAAGTGGGCTTTAGTGATCCGGAGTCTGCCCGCTCCCGAAGGGAGATTTGTGTTTGCTTTCACACGGGTAGTAAGAAAGGGCAGTAGCTGGCCGCCTCGCTGGCATGTTTCCGCTAGTACTTGCCGATCGTTTTGCTTTTTTGCTGTGTCGGTGCTCATTTTTCTTTTTGCAGTCTTGAGAGAAAGCTTCCAAAGTAAAGGCTGTTCCTGAAAATCAGTGTGAAAGTACTTCTGAAACACTCTCTGCTAAGGTTTCAGTTTTGTCACCGGGCTTCAATGAACTTGTAGTATTTCCCCACTAGCTTGCTTAGTTTGCTGTCAAATGAATGCTTGATGTACAGGAAACTTTCTATGGTGTTACAGCTGTCTTGCAAAACACCCACAAGCTCCACAGATTGTATGTGTTCAGCAGCAGTTTTGGGCCTGACTAATTCTTAATTTTGCTGATAATGCTGGAAGCCGTCATTAATAGGAATGATAAATGCTTTGTAAGAAACAGGTGCTTAGAAATTACACTTTTTAAATGGAGCTGAAAATTTAATAAGTTTCTTCTGTACATGAAGTTGAGGTTTCTCAGAGGTGGTTGAGCACTCTGTATTGAGATGTTGAAGTCAATGGCAGCAAGCAAAAGGGAGCTCGGAATTTACATTACAGAATATTCAACGAAAGGTACATTTCAGACAGATTTTTTAATTCTTTAACCCCCTCTTTTTGATAATACTTTCTGATTCAGAAAATCAAAATTGGTTTAAATGTGACTCAGCTGTCTGGTGTTCATCATGTCTTGTTGAACAGAGGTTATTTTTACCCGCGCTCTTCAGATCTCAAGTGTCACCCATCATCCCTGACTGTTCTGGGAGGCAGTCAGATTAAAACTGCCAAAGCAGACTGCTGCAGAGGTGCTAATTGCATTATATATTTCATAAGTTTTTGGTTTTTGGTTTGTTTTTTTTTTTAGGGAGGAAATCAATGTACAGCAATTTTCCTTTAAATTTCTGCTCGGATGAGCACATGGTTGATTTTGTTTTGTTGGGTTTTTTTTAGCAACACTTTCATTCGTATTCAGAATTGTGGTTTATAAAAGTTGCTATTAACAAGTAGGAAGGGATATTAAATACTGCTGTGGATTAAAAAAGCAATTGCATCCCTCAACAAGCCTCAAGTAAACACAACAAAAGCTGTGTGTAGCTAAACAATGTGTTTGAACAGAACATAACATTTGAGAAAAACTTAACAGGCACTCTGTATAAAACTAGCAATAGGAGCTGGAATTGCCATGTGTGATTTTATTTTTTTATTTCTCCCCAAAATGTTTCAGCCTTTTGATTTTATTGGAAACAGACTTCAGATTTTGGACAATGTTGTTCTCTGTTGTTGAAGCTTTTTGTTAAAATTGCATTATAGGCATTCACTAGGCAAAAGGCTTAGCGGAACCTGTGCAATACCAGTAAAAATGAAACTAGTCTCAGTTTCTACTGTTTTCCATGGCTTTTCAAGCCTGTGCCACTCTGCACCTTAGCTGAGCAAAGACTTATCTCAGATTTTATTTTTTCTTCATGTATACTAACAAATACTGAATATTGTTTGTAGGATGACAATTCTAAAGAGCAAGTGTGTGCTTTCTTGGGTTAGACAATGTTATTTACAAATTGGAAATAGCAGAACTGTGTTTTTTCAGGCTTTTGTTCAGAAGGAAGATGAAGGGATACAGACAGGTTGTTGCCTTGGCTAGTGGGATATGTTTATGCTTTTTATTAGGTTAGTTTTGCGATTTGTTTTCTTAGGTCAGCTATGTATAACCCAAGCAAGCCTCTTCCAATTGAGGTATCTGCCTCTGGAAGAAGATATGCACTTTGTTTTATTAAATACTAAAGCAAATGATCAGTGTTTAAAAAATGCACTCTTGGGTTTATGATCCATGATAAAATTCCAGGTTACTTTTTTGATGGCAGAGGTGTTTTCTCTTGTAAGCTTCTTTCTCAGTGTTCTCCACGTCGTCTCATTTTGCCGTTTTAAATATGCTCCTTGTTACAGTTTAACTTCAGCATGTCTCATGTCTTTAGTAGTTTAATTAATGCTGTAAAATTGTATCTCAAGCTTTGCCTTTTTTTTTTCCTTTTTTTCTTTTCCAAAGCAAATTTGCTCACAGAGACATCAATTTTCTGAGTGTTTGTCTCCAAAGTGTTGTATCCAGTCACACGGCAACTTGATACTCGATTTTTTTACACTAATTGTGTATTGTTACTTTTCCTGTAAGGAAGTCTTGTGATCTTTAAAATACACTAGCCATCAGACATGTGAGCATTAAGGTACAAAGTAGTATTATATTTATAAATAAAAGATTCTGCAGCAGTTTTGAAAAGGACCAAGAAGGGTGGGATGGTCAAAACAAAAGCTATTTGCTTTGGTGGTGTCAAAGAAAATGAGGTACTGGGTGTGAGGCTCCACCTTTTAACTTGCAGTTGTGCAAAGCTTAAAGTGGCCGGGAGACCTGGCTTTGTCATTCTATCATTGTGTCCCCTTGTCCAGATTTGAGCAGTGTAGCATCACTGAGATTGGTGTTCCAGTGGATATGGGCAGCTTCACTGATTGTTCTCAAATTGGTTGAGGTTCTTTTTCCATGAGTTGGAAATCTTACTTCCTGGGGTGAAGATCTGAGAGCAGTGATACTTTTGTGCTACAGAGAGTCGTTAGTTAAGATCAAAAGTGTGAGGTAGGAGAGGGAAGTACAATAGGATATTCAGTGTATTTTTTTTTCCCCATGTGGATTAATTGTAGCATGTTAGTAAAGTAGTATTGTTAGAAAGACCACTACAGAGATGAGAAATTCATGTCCTTAGATTTGGCCTATTTCCAACAATATACTGCAGTTGGTTTCTAGGAAAGCTGGCAGAAACAGGAGGCAAATTTCTGTGTGCTTGAGAGCCTTGGTGACACTTTTTAGTTTGCTTGTCTGATGAGATTAGAAAATATGCTTTTTTAAGAGCTAAATTTTAATTACTTTTCTATGTTGGTTGGTGGTTGGGTGGTTGGTTATGGTTTGTGGTGTTTTGTTTTTTTTTTTTTAATAAGCATGAAATTATGTGTCCCAAAACTGTTGACACTGGGCCTTGCTTCCAACATT
>JAVHNF010072501.1:35407-53889 GCA_034783455.1 Micropsitta finschii
CCCTGATGTGCCCCACTGTTGTAAAACATTAGCTGATTTTATATATATATATATATATATATATATATATATTTCAGTATATGGATATGAATTTGCTGTCTCCTAAATTAATATTTCTCCACCTCGAAAATCCCACAGCTCTTTCTTTCTTCACAGTCAAGAGCATCAACCTGCCACTGTTGTCTAAAAGAGATGTTATGAATCGTGCACAGACTATAGAGGGAGGCTGGGGTCACTACCTCTGCACCTACAAAGTAAATGTTTCAAGCTAGATGCAGTGAATCCCATTTCTCTGAACCTTAACTGAGTGCATCTTCTGAGAAACACAGCAGCCATTTCAAGATATGGCTATTCCCCTTCACTGCTTCACAAGGCTAAAGTGTGTCAAGGATTTACAGTCCTTATCTGCTTCATCTTGATCAGCCATGAAGGGTAAACTTTAAGAACCACAGGGCCTTATTCAGACTGTGCAGTTTAAAACCCTAACATAGACATCTCAGCAATGAACTCTGCCCGAAAACAAGTCACACAAGAAGCACTAATGGAGCACCTAACAACCTGCTTCCCAGGTAACTGGACATCAATAAATCATCGGTCAGATGGGCACGTGTCTGTAAAAGGGCAGAATCTCCAATGCCTACCCAAAAGGTTGCTTATCTTTTTGGCTTGCTTAAAGCAGAGAATTTCAGGTTTTGATAGCCTGTTTTTCTTTGCCGTTCTGGATGGGAATATTAAGTAATCCTGAGATGCTACCCAAAGTAAGAGGAGGCTTTAGGATTCTAATAACCTTTTTTACAACCTTTTCTTTATTCTTAAACATATGGAGAATTGAGTTCTCTTTTGACAGGGCCATTCATGTGGGATGCATTTTGCAGGGTTTTGCAGGTCTTTATGTAAGCATTAAAAATTACTTGTGGTAATAAACACCAAACTGTATCAGCTTGGGTTTTTTTTTTCAGACTGGTATCAAAATCAGCTTATTTGTGTTTTTTTTCTTACCAAATGAATTCTTTATCATCATAGTCAAAAGAGTTTAGGACTTCTGTAATAGTTATGGAGAACAAAGCATGGGTCATAACCAGAGCATGCTTATTTCACTTTGTGGCTTTCAAGCCACTTGTAAGCTAACTCGTAATCACTCTGTTGACATTCAACCAGTTCAAGTGTCATTGTCCAGTCTCTACAGAGATAACCTCATGGGGGTCCTTGTGTAGAGCCATCTCTCTTACAGTTTTCTCGCATACTGTACCTCTTCTTTCACCTAGGACAGGCTCTTGGAACTGGTGGGGTAAGTAAGTAACAGAGTCCAATGATGATGACATGCCTGCTTCAGGGAGAGATTATATTTAAACTGAAAGGAGATTGCCAGCCTGTTTCCCAGGGCTTTTCAGAGCCTTCTTGGACACAGTTTTGGCTTTTGCTTCTGTACTTCCCTTGTTTGAAATATCTTTAAATCTTTTCTTTTTTTCTAACTCGACAGCTGTTTCCATGACTGAAAGGCTTGCAGAGCCATACATACACTTGCTGTGTTCATAAATGCTGATATACTGTTCAGAAGATATTCTTGTCAGCATTTGATCATATTAATTAAATGGTAGAATGAAAATGGCTTGGATTAAAGATACTTTAACATCAAAAAAAAGGAAACCTATATTAAGAATGTACGATTGAATATGCTGCTTCCGTACTGTAGTCTTTATCTGGAGTTGGTGAATCATGCAAAACGCATCTTGTAGAGTTATCTAAAAAGGTGGTGTAAAAGCATTGGGCAGAGGTCGACCGCTCCGGAAAGCACAACTCTTTCACTTGTGCTTTGTGTGATCCTGGCCAAGATGTTTAACTGTTCTGTGCCTGAGTTAAGAGTTCTCTAAACTAGTTGAGAAACTTCACTGTTGTACCTCTTTCACAGCTGTAGAAAGCAGCTAATTAAAAATGCTTCAGTAGGAAAACTACTGATGCATCTGCCTCATCTAGGCAGCCTAACCATAGCCATGTTTTGATGTCTTGATTTTTTTTGCTTACATTTCAAAGCAAGAGTTACTTAAAACCTTGAAGGTTACATGGCTTTTGCTGTAACTGGGGCTAAATTCTGAGATTTTAAAATATAATGCTGGATTGGGAACTGTGTTTGGAGTAAACAGTTCCTTCTGACATTTAGTAATTGCACTTTGGACAAATGTACTGCAAGCGTATTTTGTAAATACTGGCTTTCTGTCTCAGTTTGTGGGTTTGTTTATCAGGGATTTTTTTGAGTATGCTTGACTGATTTGAAAATAGGGGTAAGGGATAGAATGCAAAGAAAGCAAAGTTCCAATTATAATTCCATCTTAATTAATTTTGATGTTTTTTTTTCTCAAGTCAGGTTCGCAAGTATTTTTCCAGTGATTCTATCAATATTTTTATATAACCATTTTTGTATGGTGGAAATAATAATTTATTGGGGCATTCCTTGGGTTTCCAGTGAGCATGACTTGTGTGTTGTGCTATTCTTGGTAGACAGGACCATGCATCAAAGATAATTCAACAGGCTGGATTATTTTGTAGACTCTGCTCAGAAGCAGCCTGAGGCAAGTTAGCACACAGTGTCTTGCTGCCTCTTTATTTTCCACTAGCCATGAACATGTGCGTCTCTCAAGTCTGAGATTAAAAAAAAAGGAGAGCCTTATTTTTCCTACCTCACTTCCCAAATAAAGAAAATTGTCTGGAAAAAAAAACCAAAACAACACCACTAAGCCACCCTTTGTTGTCCAGGCCTTCCCCTCTAGAAAAATGCCTTTCTCTCCCAGCCCTGACATGTTAACATAGCAAGCATACATGTTATCTTGGTGTGGGAGCATTATCCAAAAATACTGTCCTTTCCAATAAACAGAACCTCTTCTTGTACTGATATTTTTCACTTGTCTGTCTAGACTCTCATAAATCAGACATGGCTTTCTGAGCCCTTGTATTCACTGTGGCTATTTTAAAATATCTGATGTTCTCCCATATTCTGATAGTTTAATTTTCCTAATTAGGTGCTGATGCTCCAAGAGGAAGGAGAGCATTACCATTGTAAATGTATCTGTCATTGTCACATAACCTCTCTGTATCACCCTGCAGCAGCACTTGTCTGCCTGTGTTGTTTGTGTTTTAATGAACAGATGCTTCACTGCGTTTCATGAAGTCTGTAAATTTCCTAAGACCCCAAATGCTATTCTCAAACTGCCTAAGAATAATAAACCTTTTTCCTCAGTGCAGAATCTTACACTTGCAGTTTAGCCCTGTAGTTTGCTGAGCCATTGTGCAGGCATAAATCTGGGCCATGGCTCTATCTGAAATAAGGTATGCTAATTATTTATAACATCACATAGCAACCACTCCACATCCTTAACCAGTATTTCATGAGCCAATCAGAATATTTCTTTTATCCCTTGTTAAGCCTTAGCATCAGCTCAGGAGAAAATCATTTTGGCAGAGTTAACACCATTTAAATACTTCTTCAGATGTACTTTTCATGAATTTATTTTATTGCAAAAGTTTGTAATGATAATGCACATCTTATTTGTGGCTTTTGTTATTTGTCAGGTTTTTAGAAAAGCAAGAGGGCTCCTGCTGCATGTGCTCCCATTACTCTAACTTGGAAATAAACAATGAGATGTTTGTACAGCCTTTATAATTTATTGACCATGGTTTAAATCCCTTACATTAAAAGTGAATCTTTTAAATCCAGTATAAGGAGCTAAGAATGTAACCTCTGTTCCCGTGTTTGGCAGCCAGCCCCTCTTATCTGTATGAGCCTGTCTGAAGAAAGCATCAAGCCTTAGTCTATACTGCCTTTAGTAAGGATTCCCCCCTGCCTTTTTTTTTTTCCCTCCAATTCTGACCATGTACTTCTTAAAATAACTTTAAGGTGTTCAAAATTCTGGTGTAGAAGATGCTTATGTATTGCATTAGGCTGCTATTGAAGTAAACTGATTCCCGAAAGCTGGCAAATTCCTCTGACATTCACCTTCATAGCTGTTCACTCTTTAAATACGTGAAATGTATATGTAGCACTTAAACTAAGTGTTTTACATTAACTGAGTTCGCTCTAGGTCAGTGTTCTTTGTGAGCAGCAAACAAGACATAATCTTCTGTCTGAAAGCGCACTGGATGGCATAGTAGACTCTCTTGAGATGCAGAAAATGTGCATGTCTGATGATTCAGTGTCCAGACAGTTTCTGCTTTTGAATTATTAAACCACTACATAATCTTAAATAACACCACTGCTGTCATGAAGTATTTTATATGCTAGAGTCTCTAAACTCCTATTTAATGGAAAAAGGCAGAGCATAAGGAGACTTTTGAATGCAGTGGGATAGGTTACTTATATACATGATGTGGGTAGGTTGCTGTAAAGAGAAAAGTCTTGAGAAAGCCAGGAAATCTGTATGTAAAATAGGAACAGTGGGAGCCACAGTAGTGTCATGGCTTAGTGAACCATAGGGATATGCTGTATGCTGGGAGTGATAAAAGTGATAGTCCCCAACTCCAGAGAGAAGACTGACACAATTAACTTCACAGCATCACTGACTGCCCAGGCACACTCTTCCTTTTTTTTTTTTTTGCTATTGGTTTTTATCTGCACATTCTCTATTCTCAGGACTTAATCAATTAATGTAAGTACTGTGCATCCAGTGCTTAGAGACTCATTTACCCAACACATTGTAGTCATTATGGTTTACTGGGTGGAAGGTACATATTACTATTTTTACCATATATTTGCAGTGCATTTTTGCCTAAGTTAGTGTAAAACATCAGGAGATCCGTTTAAATCTCTTTCTCTAACTTTTCTGTAAACTCCTGGAGAATGTTTTCCTCTCTCTTATTTTTGTTCCAATGGTTTTGTAACTGTATGTTAAGAAAAGTTTTTAAGCAAAATAAGGATGAAGAACCAAGGTCTCACAGTCAAAGGTAGGTATGTGTTGAGCTTTTGTTGTGTAAGCTCCAGGAAAATGCAATGAATCAGTCAGGTTGTCTGTGTAGAGACAGGAAGAGAGATTGGCTGCTGCACAGCAAGTGCATCTCAGTTGGACCAGGATTGAACTCTAGGATTGGAGTGCATTTTCAGCACAGTTTCAAGAAGCACATGAGTTTAAGTTCAGGATCATCCACTTGTGGTGATGTAAGGCATAATGTAAAAGGGGTGGTATTACCCCAGCAGACACTGCACGACTGAAGAGGTTAGATGATGGCTGCTGGTTATTATGGGAGTAGAAATCACTCTTCATGTCCTGTGCTTTTCTGAAAGCTCATGTGGAGGGCTCGCCAATTGCCACTGCCTCACAGTCCAGGGGGAACTCGGCATATTGCTCTTCAATGTAGAGAGTCAGGGCTGTGGACTAAGGAGGAGTAGTCCTTTTTTCCCCAGCTCTTTGAATTTCAGCTTTTCCCATCAGTTGCCATTTCTGGCATGTTTGCTCATCCAGCAGTTCTGGGGGGGGGTGGATGTCTTTGTTAGTTTTGCTAGCATTATCACATAAATTGTGGACACCACATGAAAAGGGGAGAAAATGCACATTCCTGATTCTCCATTTAATTTGCATATTTCTTCCAATTTTCAGTTTCAGTTATTCTCTGAAATTATATCCTTTCTTTAACTCTTCTATTTCTTGTGTCTAGGTCAGCTCAAGTCTTTCAGGTCGGTGGACTATGCACAAAATATATTTACTGCCCCATGTACTTCTCGCTGGCACCTTCTCTACTGTAAATGCTTTCACTCATGTGTCCATGATAGTCCTAACACTTTACTGTTTCCATTGTAAGATTTTTAGTTACAGATATTACTGGTCATGAGCAGTATGGTCATGTCTCTAAATTCAAACAACATTCAAAGCTAGACATAAGAATACTTATTATGTTGCCTGCAACCCAGTAGCAAGGAAGAGGGTGAGTTAAGGAATTGGTACAACTTTCGTATTTCTTGTCGCTAATCTTTTGACGGTGTGTTGGTCACAGTGCCAGAGCCCTTGTTGTCACCCTCATGCTTGCTACCACAGGTAGATCAGTGAGCTTGCAGGCTCCAACCTTTGACACGCGGGAGAAGAGCTGGTGAGCAGACACCATGTGCCACTGAAGATACTCTGTGGCAAGTCCACCGGCTTGAGGATTTTCCATGAAGTATTTCTGTAATAAGCTTATGCTTTGTTGACATGTTTTTGCATATATGATTCCATGGAATTTCTGTTCTTTAGGATAGTCGGTTTGACTTGACAAGGCCCTGACCAATCGGAACTGGTCTCCTTATGAGTAGGGGTGTTGACCACATGACTTCATGAGGTCCCTTTCAACGTACTTTAGGTTGTTGGTTTGTTGGGTTTTTTTTAGTTGGTTTTGCTGAAAACTAAGACCCAGAGTAAATAACATTTGCTTTTGTACTTTAAAGTAGACCATCTAAACTTCTAGAAAAAAATTCTCTGCTTCTAAAAATGTAAACCAGGTCAGTACCCAGCATTAAGTGAAAATTCAAATGCATTTGAGTTCAACAGAATGTACTGATTGAAGATAGCTTTTCCACTGAAAATTTGGAAGGATTTTTATTTCTTATTCAGCATAAACATTTATTTTTTTTTTAACAAGCTTTTGAAAAGTCTCTTGTTTCCTCAGCCCTAGATGGAGCTTAATCCTGTGCACAGCAGATTTAGTCCTGCACCACTGAACCCAGTGGGAGTACTGGTGGTGGGAAGGATCAGGCTTACAATGCCAAAACTACTATGTGACTGATGTGGCATTGATACAGAGTTGTCATACTTGTCCCTGTCTCAATATGTGATATATGCACTTAGGGAGTGTTCCTCACATCTTAATATGAAAGGCAGGTAACTCTGAGAAGCAAATTTTCAGTAGCTAAATTTGTAACTTCCATCATAGTGGAAAAGTCTGTTTGGGTAAGATGAACAGTGTCACTTAGGATGTGTCTTTTTGTTTTTTCGATCAGCTGATAGAGTTGAAACATGAACAAATCTGTTCAGGTTTGTGATAAAGGCACAGATTGGGGGAATGTTTTTTTTCTCTGTAGTATTCTTATGTGGAAAAACAGTTTAGGCATCCAGAGTAACAACCACTGTTGTATACATGACTGGGCATTTTAGTAAATAGTTCTGGTGAACTGAGATATAAATATTTAATTGAAAGAAAAAGAAAAGTGAAATGTTTCCTCTGACACCCTTTGGCTTCCAGTAATTCCATCTTATATCTTAAGGTCACCTGCAGAATGGAAGTGACTAGAAGTTCTCTCTCTCTTTTTCTTTTTAACACTCCATTAATGGCCTCCTTTCTATTTAATTAATAATTGACATGTCTGAAGTGTAGGAGATAAATGGGAAAACAAACAGGCAAGAGAATGCCTAACAAAAAGCTTTACTGGAGTTGTTTGTTCAGCATATTCCAGCTTGCACCTTGGGAAAAACAGCTTTTTGTTGGGGAGGGAGGAGCCAGAGTCCTCCTGTATGGTTTTATGTACTCCCTGATATATGTTTACTGTCATTTCTAGGAGTTCCAACACCTAGTCCAGAAATCCTTCGACATACCTTGAATATGCTTGTACGGGAGAGGAAAATATACCCAACTCCGGATGGCTATTTCATTGTGACCCCACAGACTTACTTTATAACACCATCTCTCATACGAATTAACAGTAAATGGTACCATTTGGACGAGAGGATACCTGACAGGTCTCAATGTACCTCTCCGCAACAAGGAACTATAACTCCCTCCACCTCGGGATGCGTCAGGGACCGAACACTACCCAAAAACCACTGCGACTCCTGCCATTGTTGCAGAGAAAACATGCACAGCATGCATGCATCTACCCTACAGAGGAAATCAGCAAAAGACTGTAAAGACTCGTACTGCCCTCCTTCATTATGTCAAGTCCCACCTACTGAGAAAAGTAAAAGTACTGTCAATTTTTCATATAAAGCAGAGACACTCACAAAGCCTAAGGATGTAGAAAAGCAGTCTAAGAAATTCGGACTCAAATTATTCCGCTTAAGTTTTAAGAAGGACAAGACAAAACAGTTGGCAAATTTCTCTGCCCAGTTTCCTCCAGAGGAGTGGCCGCTAAGGGACGAGGACACTCCTACCACTATACCTAGAGAGGTAGAAATGGAGATTATCAGGCGCATTAATCCAGACTTGACTGTGGAAAATGTCATGAGGCACACTGCACTAATGAAGAAACTTGAAGAAGAAAAAGCTCAACGAAGCAAAGCAGGATCTTCAGCTCACCACAGTGGACGAAGTAAAAAGAGCAGGAATCACAGAAAGTCTCATGGGAAATCGAGGTCACACAGCAAGACCCGGGTGTCCAAAGGAGACCCATCAGATGGCTCTCATTTGGATATACCTGCTGAAAGGGAATATGAGTTCTTTGATCCCTTGACTCGATCCCCACGGGAAGGCTGTTTTATAATAGAGCACAAGGGAGATAATTTTATAATGCACAGCAATCCTAACATGATTGAATCTCACTTTCCCATGACACCAGAGTGGGACGTGTCTGGTGAGCTGGCCAAAAGAAGAACTGAAATGCCTTTCCCTGAACCTTCCAGGGGAAGCTCCCACTCCAAGGTCCACCGGAGCCACAGCCATACACAGGATAGAAGATCAAGGAATGAGCGGTCCAGTAAGGCTAAAGAAAGGTCTAGATCCATGGATAACTCCAAGGGACCTCTGGGCTCAGCTTCTTTAGGCACACCTGAAGATATGGGTGAAGGCTGTAGCCCAGATGACCAAACAACTAGCCAAACTTACATTGATGATAGTACCTTAAGGCCATCTCAGTCGCTCAGTCATCAAAGGGCTCTGATTTCATCTGCAAGCTACAAAGAGACTTGCATCCCTGAAAAAGCTAGTGGCAATGTAGAAACCCCTAGTTCTTGTAGCCTATTGGAACAAAACAAGCCTACAGAGAATTTGCCATCATATAGCGAGCTCAACTCCTGCACAACAAAATCTGCAGTCGATGACTATTTTCAGTGCAACACATCCAGTGAGACTGTGCTTACTGCTCCATCACCTCTGGGAAAGAATAAAGAGGATCATGATACACTGACAGGGACAGATGGGCTCAAAAAAATGACTCCCACAGAAAGACAATCTCAGCATATTGCTAGGGAGCCTGGGGTGCACAAAGAAGAGTCCCCAAAGGGCCCAAGCAGTGGTTCAGTGGTTGCTGGCCAAACTCCAGAGGTGATTGCAAATGGGCGGCTTGTTCAACATCATAGTGCTGAATCAAGCAGCCTTGATAAAAGGAAAGAAATATTTAGCAAGGATACACTCTTTAAACCTCTGCACAACACTCTTTCTGTGAATAGTTATCATAAGTCTAGCATGCCCCTGTTAAAGCCCCATCAGAAAACCCCCTCTGACGCATTGCCAGTCAGATGTGAGAAACTTGAACAAGCGATAGTAACCTCAGTTACACAAGTCATGCCCGTTTCACAGAGACAGCAAGAGACAACTGGAAACCAGGAGGCCTCCTTCGACTACTACAACGTATCTGATGATGACGACTCAGAGGAAGGAACCAACAAAAATGCCGAGGATGAAAAGAACAGGGATGATGTTGGTACGATGCAGTGGCTCCTAGAGAGAGAAAAGGAGAGGGATTTGCAGCGGAAGTTTGAAAAAAATCTCACTCTTCTCACCCCAAAGGAAACAGACAATAGCAACAACCAGAGAGCCACTCACTCAGCCCGCCTGGACAGCATGGACAGCAGCAGCATTACTGTGGACAGCGGGTTCAACTCTCCACGGTAGGACTGCCACATTCATTGCAACTTTGCAGACTAGAAAGTTCCATTTATAAGTATACGTGTGTGTGATATTGGTGACAGAATGTAGGGCCGTATTAAACGATTTCACATGTTTTCAGACAGTGTTTCCTACAGCTCTAGAATCTGCCATTCAGATGTGTGGGTTTCAGTGTAAGCAGCCAATAACCATTGCGGCACTGACTCTGTATTAGTTTTTCTGTTTGCTGAAAACTCCCTTGCATCCTTTTTTTTTTCTGTATTGAACTTGTGTTTGCAGTTAGAATAGATGGGATGAGCTGCTGCATACTCCCCCCTTTTCTTTTGCTCTAAGATACTATCAAAACTAATCGGAGGACTAGACATGACTAAACAGCATAATCTTTGGCTCAGACAAAAAAACAAACCACCAACCAACAAACCAGAACAAAAGCTATGGTGATTGGATTGGGTTTGGGCATTTTGTTTCTTTTCTGAAAATTTTTGGAAGTGTCTCTATCACCTTTCAAACTGTTGAGACTGGAAAAGCCACTCTGCACAGGGCTGGAAGTGCTCAGGATGTTTGAACTTCAGGAGTGGCCCAGCACTGCATCAGCAGAGAGGGGGGTGCTGTGCCTCTTAAGATATTTGGGGAAAGAGTCCAGATGCTTGTGTGTGGTGGTGCTGGTTAAGTCATTTCCATTTCAGGGATCTTGGGTGTCATGGAAGTCTCAGTGTGCTAGGCGTCTTGCAGGCATAGGGAGGAGTTGCTGGTGTGTTCCCTGTCCTGGAGATTTCACAAGCTCATTTCCAGGTTCAGAATCCTCCACATAAGCCTTCTTCCTTCTCTCTGACCTTTGACAGTCCTAGGTCCCTACTGGGATGGAGCTTGGCTGGCTTTGTTTGCCCTGGATAGCAACCCATCAGAGTTCAGAACAGAGACTCCAAGAGCACAGAAATCATTTACAATAGTAATTCGTCTATAGTGTTTTACTTAAGATTAAATTATTTATTGTCTGTGTTTAAAAATAAAACCTCCAAGACTGGATTTGTATAAGGTGAAAGACAATTGCGTTTTTGGGGGTTCTTTTGCTGGTATGTTGCGTCCACCCTCCCTTCCCTCTCCCCCCCTGCAAGATGTTCTTATTCCTCAGAATGACTTTTATTTTTCTAATCTCTAGTGAAGGCTCTCAGGCACACAAAGGATTTCCTGCTTCTACACAGGGCTGAATTTCATTTTCAGTTAAAGTCACATCACATGGCTACTCCCACTTGATGTTAATGGCAAGGCAGCAGTTACTGGGCCTGCTGCAGCATGCAGTGATTATCAAACTAGAGCTGGCTTTTAACATATGTATCATTTTCCTGAGTAAAAAGTTTGAAAAATAATTTGAGTAAATTGTACCACTTGCAGTGGGCCCAGCTTAAAAAAGAAACTTAAGAAGGTTTTGAGTTCGTTCTTGTTACTGATTGTTCTGAAGATGCTTGGCATCTTTCTCACATACAACTGTTGTATGGGGCGATTTGCACTGTTCTTCTTTAAATGTAATCTCTTCTTTTAGCTGAAGTGCTATACTTGCAGTCAGTTTTTGTGGGGGAGAGTGTGGTGGTGGTTCATTCTTGCACAGCCTGACTCACTGTGCAGAGTGCATTTCACCTTCAGGATAGGATGTTGACTGGATAAAAATCAGTTCTTAGACTACTTACGCTAGCTGAATATCAGGTGTATGTCTCCGGTTAATGCAAAGGCAGACATTTCATTCTGTAGTTATTTACACAAAAGATAAAATTTCTGTTGATGTTAAACTTAGCAAGAGAACAGAACATGCCGAGCATACTGGATTTAGTGCTGTTATACCACTTTGTTTAGATGAAAAGGAAAACAGATAAGCAGCTTTTTATAATCATTGTGTTCTACACATCTCTTTTATTTTATTATTATTAACAAATGCCTTTTTTTTTTTGCAAGGCCACATAAAGTAAGCTTTTTTTTTTAAAAAAAAAAAAAAAGCCAATAGTTTGTGTGGTTTTCTCACATATGTGTTTTGTAAGACCAATGGATAACTGGTCTGGATAATTCAAAGGCTTTTTCATGAGCTTTGCATCAAAATCATTAAATTGGATAATTTTGCTGAGTTTTGGTCACTTCTTGGTATAAGTCTATAAAAATACATTGAGCTGAGGGTGAATTCAGCCCTTTGACTATAACTGCAATCCTGTTTTACTTTCCAACCTTATAACAGAAATGTACTGCACAACCCTTTTCCAGGAAATACAAAAAAGCCACCCAGCATCCATCTGGTAAGATTCACACAGATCTGACAGTGTCCATTAGCAGATGCCTAGGGAAGAATAAAAGAACAGGATATGCATGTAGTGATATTCCTCAGGTATACTCTTCTAGCAGTGGTATATTTTCATTTAAACTGAAACGTACAGTGTTGTTTTGGGAATCAAAACTACCAATTCCACACTGTGAAAGAAAAAGTATATTTTTAAATTGTGATAAATTAAAAAAGGGGCATTAAAAAACCCTAAACAGGAAAAAAACCCAAACCCCAGGGTGCAGTTAAAGAGATTTACAATGGTCATTTGACTTCAAGTATTTTGTGTGTTAATTCATGAACGCATCACCATTGGGAAAACAACCTCACAGTATTTTGTTCATTGCTTCTATGCAAGTTGTATATATAATAAAACTTAGATGTCAATATTAATTTTATTCCTTTATTTTTAGAGCTTATATAATGCGGCTGCTCTTTTGTCACCTAAAGAAAGAGCTAATCTTTGCATTACTCTGCATGGAAAATTTTCACTGCAGTCTTTGTGTATACATGTTGTAATGGTCAGTTTGTAATACCAGAATTGAAAATGTTTGAAGATCTGGAATTGGTGGTCCCATGAAGAATGATATAATACTGAATGATCTCAGAAAACCAAAGTTTGCATCTATTTTTATTAAGAAGCAGAGGGAGGGGAATCAAAAACTGAGGAACAGAAGTGCACCACACGTCATTGCAGCTCACAGAGATCTCCTGCTGTGTGTGTCAGCCATCATAGCTGTTTGGAAGTACTGACAATAAGGTGATAATTGGCAGAAGATGATCAGAACCAATTTGACCAATTTAAAAGATATATGGGAGTTTTCCTAAAAGCATCATTGATTTTCCAGATTCAGTCAGTTTAAGATGATATAAATCTCCCTACAGCTGAACAAGTTGTTTATTCCTTCCCTATGCCATGCACTGACACATTTCTCCCCTGCCACATCCAAAGGTGTTCATTCCTACTCTTCCCCTGATGCTAGTACTAATTTTTTTTTTTATCTTTTTTTTTTTGTTGTTCTTTTCTTTCTTCTTAGGGCTAGTATTTAACTGAGAGCAGTCCCTGATCTGGCTGGCTGCAAGGCTCAGCATCAGGGAAGCAGCAGGAACATGTGGCAGGGTCAGGTCCACACAAGGCAGGCAAGAGCTGCCGCTTTCAGTAGCAGGTAAATTTAGGTTGATTTTAAACTGACTATGAAATTCTGTCATTAGTATCTTTGTTTCTAGTGCTTATTTAACAAACCCATTCGGTTCTCTAAATGTATTCTGTCAGCATCTCCATAGCAAGTGGTGATGTCATTTTGCAAAGAAGTAGGGATAATAATAGGTGAAGGATACATAATCAGGGGCCGCATGACTGTTTGTAAAACAAATCTGTCTGCACAGGATCACATTCTTTGGAGAAGGAAAAATATTAAGAGCGGAAAGATAACAAAAAGTAGTAGTGGTAAAACCAGCTGTAGCATATCTTGGCTGAGGTTTTTAAAAGCTGTCTTTTTAAAAGACTAAAATACAGGCTTCTCTGTGTACATAATGAGATGTATCATTAAAAGATTTAGTCTTTAAAAGTGCTGAGTGTCCTGTCCCTCCCATGGATCACCGACATGTTAGAACTGAAGGAATGTTGTCCATTTAATGAATGAAATAGCAGCACTAGTTGTGTAGGGCATGATCACAGACAAGGCAGTTAAGATCTCTCAGCATCTTATCAGTTGCAGTTGCTTCAGCTTCAAAGCAAAATTTAAGTGGTGTATTTAAAAGCATTGTAGGTTTAATGTAAAGTTACATTTTTAGTTAATATTTTGTGCACAAAAACGTAAGTAGGAGACAATAAAGAAAGCTGTGTTACATGATTTCTGTCTTAGCTCTGCCTAATCACAAAGCTGATTTGATGAAGTTACGTTGCAAAAATGCATCAGTCAGGGAAGGAAATTAATATATTCCATATGCAAAATGGAAGCTATTTCCTTGAGTGAAAAATCCAGATGCTTGGTACTGGTTCAGCTTCCAGTTTGTGTGACAGCTTCAGCTCTGCTTAGTGCTATGCCTATGTTACAGTATGATGACTGCTGAGTACCTCTGGAACCCGTTTTGAAGGAACATATGTGTACTGTCAAAATAAGGTGGTTCATTGATGTGACATTACATACAAACACAGGAAGCCTATTATAAAACACTCTATTCTCCTTTCCTGTCTGGTCAATAGATATATAGGCATGTCGTATATGAGCATGTATACATATTTCTTTTCCGTTCTAGTACTCGTGAGAGCCTGGCATCCAACACTTCAAGTATTGTTGAAAGCAACAGACGTCAGAACCCGGCTCTGAGCCCTGCACATGGTGGCGCAGGCCCAACATTCAACTTCCGAGCCACTGCAGACCCACCCACAAGTGAAGCTGAGAAACTGCAGAAACCTGCTAACTGCCTGCAAGCTTCTGTCACTAGTGTCTGATAGTCATCCTGCTTCAGATCTTCTGTCTTGTTCTATACAGCAAAGTTTACGACACTGGGACTGATGTTTACATCTTTGGGGAAAAATTAAAAAAAAGCATCTCAACCACAGTTTTAGTGTTTACTTAAACTGTGCTGCTATGTAGACTAGGGGCAACAAAGAAATCTTTATTTCAAGGTATCGCTTCTCACATTTGCGGCTCTGTAGCAACAGAATAGCAGTAGGGATAATACGTACACTTCTTGCTTTACTTAATTGTAACTGAGCACATATATGAAAGTCTAGACACTGTAAGTGTAAATCTGCATTTTCAATGTCCATGCAGTTGCCAACTTCATTTTAAAAAAATGCCACAGATGTGTGATGCCCCTGGTCAGAGGCTAAACTCTGCTGCAGAGTTGATCGTTTTTTGCTTCAGAAACTGAGCCACTGCTGAAAGTAACCAGGCAGGATCACCATGAGGAAAAACAATGCCAAACATGACAAGTGATGACCTCAGCTCTATCTGTGAATTATTAATGCTAATCAGTCATTTTCACTGTGCGTTCTTGTGACACAATTCTGCAAATACCCGTTTAAGCAAGTAAAAGGAGGTTTGGGGTTTGTTTTGTTTTTTTCCAAGCATGGAGGGTGGGAAGGGAGGCGCTTCTGCTTTTGTGTTTCAAAAGTATGAGAGATGTTTACTTAATGAGACATGCTACTTGACCTTCAATAGTCACAAATGAGGAGGTGGGCCTTTGCATAGAGGGGGGAGTGGGGAGGGAAGGGGAAGTTATAACTGTCATGAAGCCACAATGTGGAGTGACACAAAATACAACAAATGTCTTTAGTATAAACCAAGTACTTAAAAAAGGTAATCTAATTCTTGTGTCACTTCCGGTATTACAACTTGCCATTAATATAGGAGTCAGGATAACTAATTTCTTGGAACAAAAATATTCTTTATGATATAAATGACAAGTATGGCCTGAAGAATTGATTTCTTTCTAGTGGAAGGACATAAATCTATTTTATGTAGCTTATTAAATAGAATGCCTAAATTAGGCTATTAAAAATAGCATACATTGTAGTGATTATCAGAGAACAAAATTTAGAGAATTATAAACTTCTGGCCTTTTTATTCAGTGGATGTTATTTGCAATTTAGCATTTTATGGACACATCTGATTTCTAGAAATTAAATGTGTCCACATGGTTGGCAGTAGAAATCTGAGTTCTGTTCATATGGTATATCCTAATTGCTCTCCCCTAAACTGTTACTCCAAAGTAATTAGTACTATGCTAATTACTGCAGAGTAACTTCTAAGGATTGCTAAATTCCAAGAGTAATTTGTAGGTGTAGGGTCACATTCTGCTCTGTTACTCATGCAACCTGGTAGTGCAACAAACTGACTTCAAACTTTTTATTCTTTTTTCCTTTTTTTAATCAGAACAGATGAATGGGTGGAAGAATAACAAAGATACTAAAATGTTCATCAGCACAAATTGTTGCAAAGAAAAGCAACATTTACATTGTCTAGCTCTTGTAGTACACAGGTATGAAACCCAACTATACGTACTGAAAACCAGTATTTTCATCAGGTTCTGGTGACATGTATTACTCTGTACACAATGTCATTTGAGCTTCACTCATGTTCTCTGTTGTCATCAGAAGCCTTATGTTACACAGTTGGATATTGTTCATTTACTTATAAAACGGCTTTCTAACTCTGGACACAATCAGTTTCCCATTCTGTCAAGAACACCCAGTCAATGCACAGGTCTGTTTTCCTTGGTTTCACTGTATAATTTCCATTTCATAGGAGCAATAAGACCTTTCAGTGCACATAAAGAAAATTATTGTGCTTTTGGTTGGTTATCAAAGTCACTTGGCCTTTAGCCTTCTGCCTTATCATACCTTCCAAGATGTGCTCTAATTACCATATAATGCTTTGCATGACGCATCTTATTATTCAGTATGTAACTCCAGCCGTACTTATTCCATGCAAACTGTACAGTCAGATTTTTTGTGGGGAATTGTTATATACTATGCAGTGGCTGACTGTGATTTTGTTTCCAAGATGAGCTCTGACATCAGTAGTATGTATCAATTCAGTAAATAAAAATGTCGAAAAGATAAAGAAATTTACAGTGATGATATGAAGTACTAACGGCAGCATTAAAATGTGAACAGCAGAAACAAATTTCACCTTTGGGAGAGGTATTTGTCATAAACTAATCAGAATTTATGCAGGCAGCTGGTTGTACAGAAGACATAATTCCAACAAAATACGATGGTACATACCTATAAACTGTGTAGTATGATATTTCCTAAAGTTCCTGGAGACCAGCAGACAACATAAATGTCATATTAATGTTGACATGGCATTGTACCAATATTAATGTGACTCTTGGAATATGGAATGTAAACAGAAGTTTCAAATAGAAACGTTCTAATCTTGAATTTTATTTTTCTTTTTCCTTTTAATATCAACAATGGAATATAAGGAAATTCCATCTTGAGGTTCTAGTAACAAAGCCACGAGAGTGGAGCTTGAGTGCTTTATGTCACCCTAATCCTTTGATGAAATCATAGCCTTGTATTACATGGTTGCTTATCTATCATGCTTTTTCTAATGTATCAATTTAAAGGTTTACAGAGTTAGATTAGGTTGAATCTGTGTTGTGTTCAACTGTAAAGGGTCAACACAAATCTGTCGGCATTTTGCACACTTGATATGTATTATTATAATACAACATGTTACTTTTATGGTAATTTTTTTTACACATATAACTACCTCCATGAATTTGATGAAATGCAGCAACATGAAAAGTGTATTGTACAAAGCAAGGTTAAAAACTTTGAAGCATTAGGTCATGGCGTTCTCTTGTGTGTCAATGCTTGCATATGAAGTCATCATGTCTCCATTGCCACAGTTTCCTTCTACAATATTAAAAATCTGGCTTTTAGATGAGTCACTTTAAGACTTTGACAAGGCTGCATAGTTGGGGTAAAAGTGAAAAGAAGGCTGAAACCTTCTATCCTCTCCCCAGTTACTGCTAAAATTTCTGCCTGGTAGAACTTGAAAATGTATTTGTAATTTAGCAAATTAGGAACATCTACAGTCTGTGAAATATGATTGACGGTTTGGGGTTTAACAGAGGATACTCTGGCTATTTTCTTGGCAGCCTTCAAGTACTTTGGGCCCTATTCTGCCTCCATCTTTGTCAACATATCAGGTCATGGTTTCTCTGAACTGGCAAGGGTGTTAAAACAGCTCTTCCTTTAATGATAAACACTGTTCTCTAGGTTGTGTGCATCTGAAATGCTTGCTCCTATGGAAATTACCAACAGCCTTTAACTGACTTTGCTGGGAGCAGTATTAGGGTCCCTACTCAAGGTATGTGCCTGTTGTTCAAAGAACATGGGCGAGTTTCCAAGAAAAATCAAGCTGGCTTTTGAAAAGTAGCCAGCTGCAACAAGTCACCTTTCAGGAGGGAAGCAAGAAGGATTTTTCCAAAAACCAAAGGAAGAAAGTGGCAGTTGAACCTAAGCAGATCACATTTATATACAAATCCTGATTTCTGAACACCTTTCAGCAAACCTAGTACCATTATTCTGATGCAAATTAATACACTACCATCAGTTGAGCTAATTTTGCCATTTTAAGGGTTTCAGTTTAAAAAATATAAGAAATCATTAGCCATTTGACTTCTTGCACCACTGTAAAACGTCTGCTATGCGCAAAACAATGTTCATTTAACTTTAAGAAGTAAAATGTATTGGAAAACAAATATTTTAATGAAAACCATGGCCTAAGTGCTTGCCAGCAGTAGTTGTTATCAGAAAAGAGAACAAGCAAACCAGTATTCAGAGGGCATCATAAACACGGATAATATTTGGCACTTATATCACACCTTTTTGCCTGAGGGCCTCAAAGCATTTGTCATGGCACCAGTTAAGCCTGGCAAG
>JAVHNF010072508.1:7156-18563 GCA_034783455.1 Micropsitta finschii
TACTGAAGGCTGAGGGTTGTGTTTTACATTGGCATTAAAGAACAGGAGTTGATCACAACCTTTGCTTTGTGTGTGTCAAACAATAAGTCCAAGGGCTGGATCTTGCTCTGTACTCTGCTGGGTAAGAGATGAGAAAACTGAGGGACTCTCTGAAATTTTCTTTAATTTTGTCAAAAAAGAAGACTAGAATGAATTGGTACTGAGTTAATCCACCAGCTAAAAAAGGAGGACATGACTATTAAGGACTCTTTACTAACTCAGTCTTAGGACAGGACAGACTTCAGGGGACTGTGATCATTTTGAAGCGCAGGAAGAAAAGAGGCCCTACATCTTTGGAGTCACTACCTTTGGATTATTTTTCAGCACATTGTTTGAGGTGTGGGCACGTAACCCACTCTTAGAGGGAGATTTCTACAGCTTGTCCTGATCTTGAACATGTCTGGAAGCAGGTGCCACTTACCAGTTGACTCACCAGTTCAAATCAGTGTTGTCTTACCAGTTCAAATCAGTGTTGTCTTGGGGACAGTCATGCTCCAGTGTCAGGAGTTTTACTTGCCTTATTTCCCTTCCTCATTATATTTTTCACTGAATGTTCTGACAATCTAATTGCCATATGGTTTGCATTAGCTACAATTCTGCTTTACATGAGCCATCTTAAGTCTCTGGTAGTGTGGATAATCAAGAACTGATTGCATGATGCCGTGGGGGACAGAAAAGTTTGAAAACAAATGGTCTGTAACACATACCTTATCCCATCCTTTCCATCTGCTGCTTTCTGGTCCCAGTCCAGAAGATTTTTCCTAGATGTTGCTGGAAACTAGTCAGTTCCGAAAGAGCACCTCAGGCACAGCACCTCACAGCAGCTAGCGACTGGAAGAGAAAGAGAGCTGAAAGAGGGAGGGAGGAGGGAGAAGCAAGTACATGTATTCCTCAACTCTTATAATAACTGAAAGAAGCTGGGCAAAATGGTAGAAACTTCGCTTGAAATGCTCTGTTAACATTTTTTTCTTCCAAAGGCAATTTTCCTCTATATGTTATTATAAGATCAGTGATGGTTCATATGTACCACAGAGTCTGTGATCGCAAATCACATTCACGCTGAACAACCATTTTGGTTTCTATATGCTGCCTCCTTGTCATACAGAGAAACTATCAACACCTGCATGCAGACCGTGGACCTCAGCCCAGCAGGAGTTCCAGAGATGTTAACAAATCTCATTTAACCTCTGCAGTCTCTGCTAGGAAGCTGTGATTTTCAGTGTAAATAACAAAATGGTCTGCACATACTATTTCTGAAATCCGAGGACACTGGGGCCACAGAACTGGCTAATGCTTGGCCTGATGCTTGCTATGACTTTCTGTAAAAGATCCGCATTGGAAAGAGATTGAGAGTTCTCTTGCTGGGAGGGAGCCATCACAAACAACAACTCACTTCTTCCTGCCAGCCACCTTCTCAGAACTCGCTTCCTGAAGCTCCTGAATAGCACCGCTCTGCTTAATTGCACAACTCATTGCACACCATGACAAGAGGCACTATTTATCTATATGCTTCCCCTGAACCTCCTCAGTTAGGTTAAAGCATGTCTCAGGGGCAACAGAAGCAATCTCCTGAGCCTTATGAGGGTCCCCACAGGGGCAAAGAACATTTCCAGGCTATGCTGAACTTCCTTTATTATTCCCTCTGCCCCATCTTATCCAGGCCATGACCTGCACTGGGCTTTGCTCCCAAAGACTGTTTTTCTCAGGAAGGTGCAGACAGCAATGCCTGGATTTTCCCATTTTATGTCAGGATGGCTCAGGGCTTGAAATGATTAAAGATGATTACTCTGACCACTAAGGTATTTACCACAGGCTTGCCAACTGGATCCCATCTGATTTTGGTCAAGAAAAAGCAAACCACCATTTCAGTGACTTAGAATGAGGTGCTGATTTATATTTATTTCAGTAGAAAATTTAAGCCTTTAGGAAGAGGATAAAGTTCCACTGAGACTGAGTGACAGATCCTAACATAAGAAGCTTTCACATTTTATTCATTTAAAAGAGTGTATTTGTAGTCACTGTAATGCATGACAATTCCAAATAACAATCTTTTTTTAATGTGCTTTTACTGAAATAGAAGAAATATGTTAACAGAAGCCTGTGTTCAGAAATCCAGTATTTGCAACATATTTTATGCAAATAGCTATCCTTCAAGGTTACTGTCTGGTCTCTGAAGGTGGGGAGAGAGCTCTTGCAGTCTTCCAAAACACTGAATCTGCAACCAGCAGAAAAAGAGGGGTGAAATCCTCATTTCACCTTGGTCTATCTGATACATTGACCTGATGCACTGACCTCAGTCCTGACAGCCTAACTCAGGTTTAACTAGGTCTGCTGATGTTAAAAAGTTTCCCTTGCAGCTATACTAACATTACCCCTCTCCAAGCTTGCACTGTGCCTCCTGCTCCAGCTCTGCTCTACGTTTCCTCCTGTTTTTCTGGTAGCTGTGCTATGGTTTATGACTGAGTAAATGAAAGGGACAAGTGTGAAAGCCTAATATCCTTCATCCAGATCTTCAGAGGTGAAAAGTGTTAGCATTTCACTAACCGGCATCGCCGTGGAGTAGAAGCATCTTGAGAAAAATGAACAGAAAACAACAGAAACCCAACATTTTGAAAAATGACCTGTAACTTCAAAAGAGCATTAATCTCCCTACAGATAAATGTACTGAGGTTAAAGAATACTGGAGACGTGTAATGATTCAGTGGCAGAACTTTTCAAAGGTAAAAACAGGAGTAATCGCCCCGCTGACATTCATAGTTATTGTTATGGATTTTATTTTTTTTATTATTATTATTAGTGTTTCAATATTTCCCCTGCAGTACCTAAAGTGGATGAGGACAGACACTACAGGAAATCTTAAAATAGGCATTTTAACTATAAGGATGTAGAAAAATAAAAATAGGAGCAAAGTGCAGAAAACCAGCTACATCACCTCTTTTTGTTTTCGTCTTAGATGCTGAGTTAGATCTCCGGACTAAATGTCTCCAAAAGTTGACCGGAGGATGACATTTCTGCTTTGTGGCTGCTCTTCAGGTTGTGACATTTATTGTTGCTGCTGTGTTTTTACTCCTTGCAAGGAACAAAACAACCCATTTCCATTGTTTGCACAAAATGGGGCTGTGCTGAAGCACCAGTTTTCAGTATCCGATGCCTGCGCTTGTGACTCCTGGCAATGGCAGGGCTGCCCTAGGGCACGGGGCTCTTCTCCCTTGCTTTTCAAGCCTTCAGAAAAGGCCTTGCTGAAACAGAAACCATCCTGTAAAACATCTGACTGGTAAAGCAGCCTATTTCCCGTATGATAAATGAACAGCATGTACTAACCAGCTCTAATGGGCAGGATACGGGTCAGTGGCTTGAAATTGGTATGAGAATAGGAACAAATGGAATGGACTGAGGGATAGGGAAAATGCCCATTTGCAGTGCATTCTTGTCACAAGAATAAAGATGGATTTCTCTAAGCACGGTGATATCCCCTCTTACCCCATTAGTAGCATTTTTGAAGAGGCTGCTCCTGCCCCTGCAGTCTCTGATTCAAATGGGAACAGAATTAAAATGACACCAAGCATATTTAAAATTCGCATCCCAAATACCTTTTCTTTGCATATTTACACTCTTGATTGGCATTAGCATGCAGTCTGGTACCAGATGAAAGCACAGACTAAGTTCATCAAAGATAACAAGTAATTCTGAGTAATGACTAAATGGCATTCCCCGATACCTACTTTTAAAAAAGGAAATGAATAGTGCTGGTTGTAATTGCCAACTCGGGTTCCATATACAAAGCTAGCATTTATGAATATCGAACTAGGATGTATTTGACTATGTTAGGTATGTGTCAGTTTACTTTCCTAATGCAAAAAAAAATTAGTCATTATCACTAGAACTGTTTGTTAAAGTTGAAAGGAGATAAATCATTAATAGGGAAGTCATTTATTCATTACAGCTAAAATATATATATCCACTTGTCACTTGTATGAATCTAGTTTCTTGTCTCATCTCAGATTATTGACATCGTAAAGAGCTTCCTTACTGCATTCCTCTACAATGGTTTATTGATGAACTACTATTTTGAAAATCAAGACTGCTGAGGCTTAAGATTGTACAGACAATTACATGGTGTTTTGCTGCAAAGCTAACAAACAATTTGCATGGGATTGATGATAGCTTGATATTAAGCAAATAAAGTATTATTATTGTAATTTAGTACAGAATTTTGTAGAAAACACTGCCTTGGACCAATGCACAAATGTCTACTTACAATGCTATGGTATTTCTTTCATGCAAAATTTAACTACTTAAATACCATTCAACTTGACATCTGTAACTTACACAATGCACATACAGAACTGCCAAGTCCTGTACACACTAAGGCATGTGAGTAACTCGTTCAAATGGATTAGTTATGATGCAGATTATTTATCTGCATAAAAGAAGTCATGCACCCCCTTGCTTAAAGGACTGACCCTGGAAGACCTGCTATGAGTGTACATGGTAGCATACAAGCTTGAAAGATCTTGTTGCTAGATGAAGAGATTTTTCATATTTTGTTAACCTGTGTATTGCTGCCTTTGCAGCCTCTTCACCTTTTTATTGATGTCTCTGCCCATTCAGTGTATCCCCTGAGGGAACATCTTCATCAACATTAGCTCTGAATTACACCTTCCAGTTAAAACTGGGCATGTGCTGGTGGCCAGCTGTCTAGGAACACAGACTCCCCACATGGAGGGGTGAAATAATGCTGTCTCTCTAATGCTGATTAGCAGTGTGACTTCTTCCCAGGGACTGCCAGATCTAAGAAAATATTGTACACTTTGATAAACCACATGCACCTACACAACCTAGTATCGCATTGGGGGCATGTATAGATTAATGATACAGATCTCACAAGATGAAATACACTGCCTGATGCTTTAATACCCTGAGAATATTGTTCATGCTGACTAAATTGATATACTATTTTTTTTAAGTGAGTATTTTTCTCAAACATTTATCTGCCTCTCCCATCCCCACATTGTCTCTAAAAGCAGTTAGGGCATCTCCATAATCTTCCTTCCTAATGTTCCCTATGGCGGATTTATTTGTTGAGTTCACGTTGATATAATTTCTGTGTTCTGTACGAGCCATTGTTTTGTGCTTTATCACTTAAGACTTTCAAGTATCATTACTTGGGTCACAGACTGTAAATTTCACATTATAGCAGTGATACATTTGAACAACACAGTTTAAATTTATTGGTTTATTTTCATTTATACTGAATTCACTCAAACTGCTAAATTTTGAGCATGCACAGAGTATACCATTACACTTTGATTTACAAGGCATTGCTATTGTTTTCATTATTAATATTCCATAGCTTAATAATAATAAAAAAGAATTTTTTCCTCCATTTAATTCTACAAAGATTTGTAAATCTTAGCCTAGAACAAGATCATGAGATTTCTACTGTGTTGTATCTTCTTCCAGTTGCCTCCATGATACACCAACTGTAATGATAATTTGTCCTGTGCATCCCAAAATATCACTTGCCAAATAGCAATACAGCAGACTGCATGTTGCATGGCTGGCATTGCTGAACTGGCAGTGTTTTCATCGCTATACCACCTAGTTCAGTGTCGTGGTTTAAGCCCAGGCCAAAAATTAGAACTTCCCCCCCCCCCCTCCCTTTTCTTCCCCCCGCTCCTGGAGGAATGGGAAGGAGAATCAAAAGAATGCAACTCCCACAGGTTGAGATAAGAACAGTAGAAAAAGAAGGAAGAAAAGGAACTACCTTGCTGCATTTCAGCAAAAAGGCAAGACATTTTTAATAGCACTACACGTCTAAACTTGTAGCTATAGTTATAAGCACAGATTTTCATGTCCTACCCTTAATTATTTTCATTAGAAGCACATGATTGAAATGACATAGTTTGGTTTCTTCCCTGCACCGGTAATGTTCTTTTGTTAGCAAAAAGAATCACCACATTTCAGTCATCTTTGAAGGAATTCCCAGGAAGGTAAGACACAAGAACATAGTCGCTTTACAGTAACTGCTTTTTCCCCTCACCTAAGATGTGCTTCACTCCTGTAATGTCCTTAAGCAAACATTTTCCTTCTCTTTCTGTCAAACTAAGGAACTTTGTTAGCAACACCATAGGACAGGAGATAACTATAGAGCTCTCTAATTGTTAAGCTCTTGCAAGGGCTGAGCCTGATCATTCACTGAATTGTTGAGTTGATGGGATTCATGTAGCTGGTTATAAATTGATAATCTAAATTAATTCATTCAAGCAGAAATCGATTTTGTAACTCCTTGAGAGCTTGTAATAATGCTTACCTCCTACCGTTAGCTGCATTCTCCGTTTCATAAAGCTGGTCGGAAACAGCTGGATTCAGGTGACCTGCTAGCTCATTAAATCTGTTACATGTTCCTTCTGGTAAATGATATTAAGCTGAAATGTCCTTGCGTTGATTTTTTTTCCTTTAATTTTATGACAGAAATAACCTAATTTGTAACACAAAATAACAATCTCCTTGGATTACTTTGCCTTGTTAAAATATTTTATGCATTTTTCATTTACACGAAGGTAATGGAAAAACACTTAAACTATCTGTTATTTAAACCACAAGAGATATGTTACTGAAAGTCTGATAGCTGCAAAAATGATTGCCTCTTCATAGTCTTTGCTTTATATCTGTAATAAAAGGCGGACAATTCAATTCATCGGTTAGTAAATAAAGCACGATAGTTTTTATTTTATTTGCTCTGCATTGCAAGAACTAAAATCAGATTGCTTTTCAAATTCATTTAAAAATGGCTCATTATTTCTTTTTCTACTTCTAATGCAAAATGTCTGGTGTCTATTTTGAGTGTTACACTTTTTTTATTTTTATAAAGCAAATATAACCTAATTCTAAATGCCAGATTAAAAGTATAAATTTCTTTCATTGTCTCCTCTATAATTATTTAACTACTGGTGACAGGATTGTCAGTATAAAGTGCTGTATAACTGAATCTGAACACCTCACTATGGATCTGGTACAGAGCATAAACACTTATTTCTCAGGACTTGATGACTTGTAACTATCAACTTCCGTGACAACCATAGAACAAGTATCATGAATTACATTGCTGGAATGTACTTCAACGTAAAAAGTATGACTTTATTACCAGATAAAGCCCAAATTCTACCAAGTCCAGTAAAAGAAACAACATCTGCTTAGGGAATGGGAAAATGTGATGTTGCTTTTGTGTACAGAGCATACTTCACACCTGTAAAAGGATCAAGCAACCCTGAACTGAAAAGCTTAAACATGCCCTTGAACATTTCAGTTTACCATTTCCAGCAGACGTCACTGTAGAGTAAGGATTCATGCAGGCTGAAAGAAGTGGCAACACTATCCAAAGGAATTATGATAAAAATGCTTAAGAAGGCTTAGCTATTAAGATAATAGTAGCTAAAATCAGAATTATTAGCTTATTAAAATTAAAGATCCATATAAAGATAAACCATTCCTTTAATTATCAGAAAGAAAGAGTGGTATTGATTTCAAGCTTCTGGAAATAACAAAGCCGAGAAAAGCATAATACATATAAAATATGCCTATTTTTCAGGATGTATGGAACTCAAAAACATAACACTAAGCAATGCACTGCATAAAACCTCAAGCATCATGTTAACACAAAACTTCATGTGATAGATACTAACGTGACGAGCCTACAGCCATATATACTACTAGCCATAAAGAAGCAACTGCCTTTTCACTTATACCTTTTCCTACATTTATTATCACCAAGCAGCCTCTACTCATTCCTCAAATAGTAGTACTTAACTGCACACCATCATCAAAATTCTGTTCAATAGCATTTTTTAAATAACATAAAAATCAGCACACAATAACAATGAAAGGCAGTAGAAGCTTTCAGACCATACTGAATGTATTATAGCTCTAACATGTCGATGAAATATCTAATCATTTTTTCCTCTTTAAAGGAACTATAGAAAATAACTCCTACACTCAGTATTTTTGTTGTAACATTTACTACCTTAAGAATTAAACCCACAGTCCATTCTGTGTGGTGGTGTTCAATCCTGACTGGCTGGAGTTTGTCTGAAAGACAAATGCTACTCAAGGTAGTGCAAGGCTAAATGTTGTAGGCAAGTCTCTGGGAAGGCTTGTCTTTGAGACATAAATTTTAATGACAAAAAGCACATAAAGGGCACTTTTTCACTATACCATACCTCAAACAATGTGTCCTGTTTTCTCTGTGAGTTTGGGCAATTTGTTTGGCCTATAGAGAAGAGTCAGGGCCAAGCTTTTCCAAATTTCACTGCTGCTTCTAATCTGATATTTGCATAACAAAGGATCATGATTTCTTTTGGTGTGATTCGTTGTTAATTTTGTTTAGAAACTTTTCTTAATGATTAATGGTTTTGTGGTGCCCCACATAGCTATGTCTCATCTTTACACTGCAGTCCTGAACACGTGCCTTAAGTGCCAAGAGGGCATCGAACTTTATTTGGCTAAAAGATTTGAATGTATTATTGCTCTGGAGAAAAAATAAGCTTTATAGTATTCTTCTTGGCTTACAGAATAAACCAAGGCACACTGCCTGCACCTAGACTTATGTATATATTCTGATGGATGTAAAGTACTATTTATGTGAAAAACACACAACACGATTGTTGAACTAAACAGCAGAAGCAAAACCCCACCAAACGAATGAGCTGTTTTGCTTTGCGAGGGGAGGACTCCTAACGGTAAGGAGGAACTCAAACTGAAACAGAGGAGCACCTTGGGCACTGATTTCCATTGGCACTGTTTTTCTAGCAATGTCAATATTAACAGTAGGTTAGTGTAAACACAAACCACGCACAAGCACAAATTACACCAAACAGCGAAGGCGTGAAGATGGAGAACACTGCACTGCACCAGACAGAACAGTCTTGGCAATTTTCCTACAGTCATCTTCTACCTTCAAAATAACTGTAATTCTTGGGCAGTTTGCGCTCTTCCAGTCATGTTGTACTCTATCAGTTCTACTCAGGAACAATCACTTGTTATTACCAAAGTCAACCATTTACTATTTCAGAGTTCCACAGTCCACAGCAGTTGAACCTCTCATTTTCAAGAGAATAATGGCTGAATTGTTTTTTTAGCATTAAAAATATTCTCAATGCAAAAAACCAGCATTTTTTTTAAAAAACCCAAACAATCCATAGATCATTCAGTAAAGGCCTGGGTCCAGTTCAAATACTTTCATACACAAAAACGTGTATAGACTTTCAAAAGCATCTTTAAAACCTTGATTATAAATTGTTTATTCATATACTTCCTATTAATGAAATATTACCAGTAGAACAGCACATCAGGGGATGTAAGTCTGCCTTTCTCTTGGTGTTGTATTGCTGCAGAAGATTGCAAAAGGAAAACATTGCCAAAAGAGAAAATCCTCCTTACAAAACCATGATCAGAAACTCTCTACTTTGCCTCTTAGCACCACCGTTCCTCATGTTACTTGCAAATGAAGCACCACATGCTCATCAGCTGCTGCCACACCCTTCCTGTTGCTAATCTGTCTTTTTACATTTAATTTCTTTTATGGTGGCTTTTCGCCGTTTAATGAGGCCATGGGGAGTAGAGCAAGGCAGTCTCACTGTCCCCTCAGAGTTTATTTCACAGACTGCTCCCTGCAAGGATTTTATTTCTGTCATTGAAAGCAGACATCCTCATATTGCTTAAACAGAGAAAATGATTAATACAATGAGATTGTTATGCTCCTAGCTAAAATGGCCTTCTTTCTAATGTGAGCTACAACAGCTTGAAAAGATGGGCGCTGACACTACACTACAGCTGACAGTTTTTCTTTTTTTAGGTGTACTATTATTGGGCTCTGTAATACTGTGTGACCCATAATAATAATCCCACCATTCTCCTCATATTAATATCATAAATTCTGCAGACATAGATGATATTATCATATATCAAATATGACCATAAAACCAATGTGATCTTAACACCTTTGGATTTATCTTGAAAAGAAAAATACTAGATAAAATCATTTATGCTGATATCACCAAGTCTTTACTGGGCTACAGTAACATCTTGAGATTACAATATATTTTTAGGAGGATAGGCAATTCTGACAGATTTATTAATCTGTTCCTTGAGTTAAACTTGTGGATAGTTAATTTGTATGTTATTTAACAGTCAATGCTTTCCATTCTGTGTTCCTGGCCACAAGCTCGAAATTCCTCAAAAGCTGAATTTGGTATAATATTCAGTGCATATAATAAATAGCCTAGTTTAAAGAAGCACTAGTCTGAGAATAATATTTTACAATATTTAAGTGGTACCTGCTAGTGCCACTGCAGTTAAAGGTCTCCAAGCTAATGCAAACACATTGTGGGTTAAAATGGCATGCTCAGCTTTGAAGTGCTTAAAATGAAATCCACGGCATACAAATACCAAATTGACTTAATTCTGGTTTCGAGTTATGTATCTCTGAGACCGCTTATACTTCCCAGCGACGTGATCGCAGCGGAGGACTCTGGAACACTTAGAAGACTGAAGCAAAAGCTGAATTTAAAATACTGAAACCTTCAATTTGCCACCTCCTTCTTCCCACCTCTGCTCTCATCAGAATTAAAATTCCCAGACAGATTGTACCATGTGATTGTATGTTTGGACAACTGCTATAATAATAATAAAAAAAGAGAGAGCATAAAATGGCTGAGATGCCGAGGCTGCCAAAGTAACTGTGCCACATGCAAACATGATTATCCTTGTTTCAAGTAAAAATTCTAAGCGAAATTTACTTCAGCACAAAGGAACTATCCAGGGGCCCATATACCACTTATGCCTTCAGTCAAGAGCACCATGGCAGCAGAAGTGCTGTGCTTCTACTAAGTAATGATGGAACAATATTTGCAAGGAATTTTTACAGGGCACATAAACCTATGTGCTACCCTTTTACAGAAACACTCTGCAAAGCACCAAACAGGCAGACTAAAGCAAACGGGCTTGCCTGGGAAAAAGGAGGCAGAAGCAGAACAAAAGAAAGCAACAACGAACAGCACAGCTCAGAAATACAGATCAAAAGCTGCTTTATGGGCACTGGGAAGAGGATTCTTTCCCAATTTCTTGGCAGTAAATGTATTCAGGCCCTAGGTCCAGCCACTTGTTTTGTATGCAGTTGGCATGAGGCTTTGTCCCTCAAAGATCACAACACCTCTGTGAGAAATTATGCCATTTTTTCAAACGTCCACATCTCTCATGAAAAGCAACACATGATGAAATTTCAGTATTATAGATGCCATTAGGAACCAGATTTCTTTACGGGCTGCACAGGCATTTCAACAGGGTAAACAAGTTTTCTCTCACTGAGTAG
>JAVHNF010072518.1:17326-27774 GCA_034783455.1 Micropsitta finschii
CTACAAAGGAGACTCCCTTTTAACAAGGAGTCACATGGAAAAGACAAGGGGTAATGGGCACAAGTTATTCCTGGGGAGATTCCAGTTAGACACAAGAGGAAAATTTTTCACAGTGAGAACAGTCAGCCACTGGAATAATATCCCCAGAGATTATCCCAGGTGGATTCCCCAGTGTTGGACACTTTTAAGATTCAGCTGGACAGGGTGCTGAGACATCTAGTCTAGGTCATGCTTTGCCAGGAAAGGTTGGACCACATGATCCTTGAAGTCCTTTCCAACCTGGAATTCCATGATCTATTATAACATTTTTGTATGAAGTTACAGACTGTCCCAATTCAAGTTTGTCCCCCATGTTCTTTGGCCATTACAGCACAACAGAACCATTTAAAGCAGGATGCTGAAGTTCAGTTGTGTGTTTCCCTAGCTTCCCTCTCCATATAATTTTATTACACCAAAAAACACTGCTTGATGGTCTTTTTAAGGCAGCTTGTGATCTTAATTCAGAGGATTTAAAATGGCATGTGTTCAGCTTACATTCAAGCTAAACACAGAACGTTTCTCAAAAGCCCATAAACAAAAATATTAGTTGCCAGTTCTGTTTTAATGCTAGTTCCTACATATTAAACTCCTATTAGATTTTTCTATTTTTAGAGTTGTGGAGATGCTAGCAGCCTATTCACTAATAACATTTGATTACAAATGAAGCAGCAATCAATATTCTGTTCCTCACCTGCCTCCCTCTCCTTTGAACTTTCTAAATAAATTCTGTTTGCTTCCCCCCCCCCCTCTTAAGTTTCTACTCAGTGTAAAAGGATATGCTTTATCACATGTTAGCTTGAGTGTAAAAGATTTATAAACACATTACCATATTCAGTCATAGCAACAGCACAGAAAGGAACAAAACTGAGCTCAGTGGGAAAGGAAGCAGACAAGAGTTGTGCTGTCCTTGGAGTCCAATGACATTACTGGCACTGCACTGAGACAGAGCTCTGTACCCGAGCAGGGAGCTCTGCTTGGCTACAGGCTCCGGAATCCCATAGGAAACAGTCTGACATTTGACACAAGAGACCTCATACCTTTGCAAGTGGAAAAGCAAAACAAAACCCAAACCACAGTACTCATTTTAAAAGATGAAGGCATTAGAAACCTGTCTTTTTTCCCCTTCTCGCTCATTTGGTCACGTCCCTAGAGTAATTTAACCTGCATGAACTGCCATCTATAAATCAGATGTTTAGTGGTGTCAACAGGCAGAAGAAGCTCTATATCCACTAATAACCCCACAAAATATGCCTCCTGTGAGATCAGCCCAATGATGCTAAGGCTGATTACAACTTCCACACAATATTCTATACTGTTATATGTTTGAAAAAAAGAACAACATTTTCTAGATATTCTTCCTAAAGAAGCAGATTGACTACAGAAAGTGTATTTGTCAGTTACTTGACAAGCTGAAGTGCAAAAATTGCACCATAGTTCTTTCACAATCCAATGGTGCCGACAGTTCTCAACCAAGTCCTGCTCTTCCTTTCAACTACTGCTCTTTGCTCATTCATCAAGTCTGCCATGTCTTGATTTCAATTGTGTTACTTTTAAGGAATGCTTTTACCTGTTACTTCACAGAAAATTCCACAACATACATCCAAGTTTCACAACTATGGGCAAGGCCAAAAATTCCAGAGCTGCACAGATAGTGGTTATGCTAGATTTCAGAGTCCCTTCCCAGAACAATTTGTATTTGCTGCTATGTCAAGAAGCTTTTGCTGATATAACTTTGAATTCAGAGAAATACAGAGTTGTCCAAGAAATTATAGTGCAAACTGCAATGGAAACTACTTTAGCTCATGCCCCCTAGTTCCTGCTACATATATTACAGTCAAAGCAGACTGCCTGCAAGCAAGCAAGTGGAGGAAATAGGTTAGAAATGTCACTTTCTGTACACAGGAGAGCAATGTGCATCCACCTAGCTTCAGTTTGGATTTTGGTTCCTGATTATCAACTATTTTCCAAAGCTGAGAAAAGTACTTGCTACCAGTGAGTTTGGACAGCAATATACTCTAGACATTAGCTTCTGTAGACTGAGCACTGCTTATAACAAAACGAACTGGGGAGAGGGGGGAGGAGAGGCAGGTAGTAAACTAAGAGTAAGAATACCTAACATTTTGTCAACTCAAGGTGGCCTGGGAGGCTTATATTCTGCATCAGCTCAGCAGGAAGCTTGGAGATTCTCAAATATTCATTAAATGCCCTAGAAAGTTTAATGAGTTGCAGTGATTTGTAAAGGCTGAAGGCCTTCTGTGCAAACATGAAGTGGGGAATTCTGTCCTCCTCACATGAAAGAGCAAATAACAAGTCACTTCTTGAACTGATCTTCTCTCCAAATTAAGATTTAAAAAGTCTGTCTGTATATATGATTCTGGTACTAACCAGACAACACTGTGTCATTTTAACTTCATAGAATAAAGTGATGCAGTTAATTATTTAACCCATTTGGTTTGTAGGGATTTTATTTGCTTTTGATTATCTTTCTAATTCATTTACTGCTTTAACAAGAGTGTTATAAAGGTCAGTACAGAAATAAATACACCAGGTGTTGTGTTACTTTGTCTCATTTAACCATATTTAGACAATATTCATAGAGCCTGAAAACAAAAGATAAAATTACTGGAAAAGTCTGGTAGAGCTGTCTGCTAGCTAACAGCCAAAGATCCACCAAAATAAAAGCAGCTGTATGTTCAAATGTTTTCAGATGCTTAGCCACACATACTGGGGCCACTGTAGTGTAGCATATCCACGTAACAACTCTTAAGCACATTTAAAGTAGCTTCAAATAGGCTAGTAAAAACAACTCTTTGGCATTTACTTAGTGCTTTATTGAGAAGCTGTTTCACTCTTACTGTGACGAAGGTCATGTTTAGTTTCTGGCACTGACTTTACAATGCAGGTTTTAAAAGATTCATGCACAATGCAGCGCAGGCATCCTTGTTTCATGTGCAGAGCTGGGACTAGGGAAGAGCAGACTATGAATAACTGAAGACACTTATGAGGTGGCATAATTAAAAATGAATACCATTTTAACAATGCTTAGTTCTCTAGATGGCTCTGGGTAACAGACAAGAGAAGGTCCTACTTAGTTTAAAACCTCACAAAATAGTGATATTTGATTGCCTAATGTATAATGGTTGAAACTTGTGTCAGAACTGATCACAAGTTTTCTTACAATTTTACTACTGCCTGTAGGGAAAGGAAAGGAATCTTCTTGGAAATACTTCCTGGAATAAACATTGTTCCAGAAATTTCTTTACACACAGCAACAACTCTGTAGGCACTATGTAAATTTTAATCCCACCAGAGAAGTTTTGTTACAGCCTAGAATGCTGAGACCCAACTACGAGTAATTATCTTGCTGCCAGACCAGATCTCACAGTGTAACTAAAGAAAAATCTAACTGATTCAGTAGGTGCACTAACTGGTCTGCTAAGAGACTGCTGTATGTGAGCATACATGAAATCACCACCTATGGGCTCGCAGCCTGCCAATATCCCATGCAGTGAGCAAGTCTAGCAAGGTCAAAATAGTCTTAGAGTAAAACTTTCAGAGTTGGGACATTCTGCTTTTATGATCACTGTCTGAAGAGTTCACAGTGTTAACAGCAGAATTGAAAGTTATGGTAGTGGTAGTTCTGGCAGTTCTAGTTACCTGCCTCTGGTCAGCTGCCCCAGTGATTTGAGCAGTATTTCAGACCTGCAAAAGGCAAATATTAGAAAATCTTCACTAATTTCAAAAGAAGCCATAGTAACAAACTGTATGTCACAACTTGCATTGAGACAGCCATGCCAGCTGCACTCAATGATCTGTTCCATAGGAATTTGCCTTTCCCCCTACTGCCAAGGCACTCAGACACAGTGGTGGGCAATGCAAGCTAGAGATGAAAAGAACAAACTCACTACCACATTGTTCTTTCAACCTAATCATGAGTTCTAAGTATTAAAACATGATCTATTTATTTCCCTTTTGGTCAGTCTTGCCTCCTGGACCTGCTCAGCACATATCTGTACTATGAAAATTTTGTGATCTCCCCACCCACTGAAGATCAAGTGTCACAAATGCTTCACTGTTGAAGCATTCAAGGACTCCCATTATGTCAAAAGTAAACAAAGTGTGTCTTTGACAACGACAAACACTTCATCTGTGCTTACATTTCGATGCCACAAAGCTCCTGCAGCCACCTCAGGTGAAATTTCATCCTCAGCCTGATACCACAGGCATCTGACACCTTGCACAGTCATTCTGCTACCTGCAAAGAATAACCTAGGCTCTTCTGTCTTCGCTTGCTATCTCATCCACAGCATGGCTGGCATCCATAAATGATGGCGGTAGCCATTTTGGCAGATGGAAACTGAATCTATCACCATTTTGGACAAAGCAGTAAGGGCTGGAATTTTTCTAAGCATTAACCTCAAGGAGGACACCACAGCAACTGTTCTGCTGATCCTGGAGGATGGGAGGATGCCACATACAAGAACTTAGCTTCAAATCACAGCTTACCAGTTAAGCACAAGTTCAGGAATTCTCATTTGTGTGAGAAGCAGCTCATGTGAGTTTCTGCCGCACATGAGCTCAGGTTTTTCCTCTTACTGTTTGCCACCATTCCTTTACCTCCATACACTTTTTTCATGAGCTCTTTGGTTCCCAGTTCCTTCCCCATCACTGGTTTCCAGCACTTTTCTATCTCCATACCATGTAACAGGCAGGTACCTCCCGTCACCCAGAATTCATGCAGGTTCTATGTACTCCCCAAAGCTTCCTGACTCGGTTTAGATTGTGCTCATCTCTGAGCCAAGGGGTCTTAAAGGGATCTAGCTTTATAACATTTATAACAGAAACATATAATTTGTCATTACTGCTACAACTTCTTGTAAATCATATCAGTGCCCATTCACATTATGAAATTTGAAGAAAATCTCGCTATCCAAATGCTATCTTCTAGAAGGTCATTTTCAGTCTCTCAAAAGGTACCTTCTCAGACGTACAGATTCTCTGGAGCTTACATAACTTCACAAAGGAAAGCAACAGCAGCTTTAACTCTAGGAGTCTAACAGTTAACAGCAGCAAGACAAGGCAGCGGCAGAAATTAGAACCAACCTGAATGCAGAACAAACAGCTCTAAGCCATGTAACAAGCTCTAACACTAAGCCGGAACAATCAGCCTGCTGGCACCTGAATGAAACTTTCTCCTTTCTAGTCTCTTGTGTACATGCCTTCACTTCTCAGAAGCACAAAAAAGCATGAAAGGGATCATATATAAACCACAAAACAAACAAACATAGGCCAATGTTGAAAGCTTAAATACAACATTATCATCAGCCCTAATCTACTCATGAGGCTGGCCAGGCTGTCACTTGCCTGTCAAGCAAAAATGATACCTGCTTTAAAACCTACCATTGCACACTAGTGTAGATACTGCATGAGGGGGAGATGATTGCAATTGCAGTATAAAACATACTTTCAATTTTTTTTTAGCTAAACTTTTTTCTTAAACTTACAGCAATTAACAAATTCATTATACAGGTGCCACAGAGCTTGAAAAGAATTATGAACATATTTTTGTCTCTCGTCTGTGCCACTCATATGGCACAATCCAAAGACTGGAAGGATGGGAAATAATACTTCAAAAGCAATTCTGACTGATTGAAATGGAGCTGTGATTCTAAACAGCCTACAAGAGAACTAACATGGGTATTCTGAAGACTTCGTACTTAGGCAAATGTCAGTGTTTCAAGTGATACGCGCTTAGCCAGACATTTCCCAAAACCCATTTTCCTGTTATTTCACATTCTTTAAAATACATTTTCCTGAAGAGTTTGTTCCCTCATTCGCCAGGAATTTCTTTGCAGTGACTTCATAATAGTCCACTAACAGAGCACTGATATCACAATCTGTTGCCAGGGGAATCCATGCAGATGCAAAATGTACCATGACTTCACTGCAAAAATAAATGGGGGGAGAAATGCTCCAAAGACAAATTGTGTGTTTAGTCGTTTGTGCCTTCAGCAACAGACATGGGGAAAGAAACAGCCTGGAGGCTTACCAGGTAAGATTGTTCATCAAGGAGCAGTTGGTTCTCTTCAGCTTAAGACATGCTCAAACTCAATGAGGACACCTCAGTCACTACACTGATGGCTACAACAGTGGCATTACTCTGTCCCTCCTGAAGATCTCTGGCTACTGAATCCTGAGATTCATGAAGCAAACACAAAAGATAGCAGGGCAGTGAGGACATGCCCCAGAAAGGGGAAAGCTGGCCTCACACCACAGCAGTGTTTTGAAGAAATGCGCTGTCACTGTATGAGGGCATGCCGAAGTGTTGCCTTGTGCTCTTGGGTTGCTCTTGTTATTCTGCAGCAGGGAACTTGTTGCCCTGAGCCCCTGCAGTGCTGGAGCTAACCTGCCTCCAAAGGCAGAAAAGTCTTGATCAGATTTCACACCTCAAACAGGCTCCCAGGCAGTTCTCCAAGAAGGCAGAGAATACTCAAGGTGTCCAGCAGACTCCTTTCCTCAGTTCAGAAGCAGCTCGCTTACGCTGCAGTATTTCCATGAAACCCTATCCCTGTAAAAAATGTATTTTGGATGAATCTTTCAGTATATGACTAATCAGCAGGGTCTGAGCCACACATCTCTCCCTTTAAAAGAGCAATTGTGCTGTCATGTTCCCACCAGCCATGACCTGAATGGAGCTTACCAAAAAGCTACATCCATCACTGTTTAACAGGATTAACTTGAAAAATGGTACTGTATGCAAGCCAGAGTGCTTAAACAGACTTCAGGCAGACCCCGATTTCCATACACTGTTCTTACCTCTTCAGTAAATGCATAAGACAGGTAATGATATTTAGTTACCTCTAAAATCATGGTAGGCTGAAATTGGCTTATATACCTAAATAACTCACCACTAAGGAGGTGACTGCGCTCTGGTTTGCAATCAAGCCACAGGAGTCTGTCACTGTTGATACTCCTCTGTGCATATTTTCCCCACTTAAGAACTCCAAGCTGTTGGTTCCAACTTTAACTGTTATGCTTGACCACTTCATGTTAATTTAAAACGCTACTGTTTGGTTGGGTTTTTCCTCTCTCTTTATCAAATATACTCATTAAAGAGATTTCCATCAACTAGTCAGAGAATGGCAAGTGCCTGTGCAAAATAGCTAAACAACAAAGAAAAACCTGAAGCAGAGCTAAAAAGTTACCTGCAACATCAAGCCTTCCATGTAGCAAAGACCAACATTTAATAAAAGTCAAAATTTATATTTAAATAAAAGTGCACAAAGTGTAAAATGGGCTGTGAAAGTGAACACTTGCTAACATACTACACAACAATCCATACCAAGAAAAGCAACATTTGCTAGTTTTTTTATGAAGGTTGTGATTTTCTTGCTTCAGTGCTTGTGAAAGTGAAATATTAATGTCACGCACAGGAATGAAGCATACTGAAAACCACCAGAGAGCTCTGTCAAGACACCCAGATCCAGAGTTTCAGAAGCAGCAACCAGAGCTACTTCAGTAAAGCCCATCCTTCCACACTGAGAGGAAGGCAAGCAGTGCAGAAAGGCATTTCAAACACTTGACTAACATAAATTTCCTTTTGCATTTGTAAGCATGGATGAATCCAGCCTCCCAAACAAGTTATCAGGAGCATCACTGTACTATGCACCTGAAGACAATGGAACACTGTCAAACAGGATTAAATGTGCCTACTGAAGAAAAAAACCTCCCCCATAAAATAAGCAAAACACCAGACAGCAATAAGCATGCTATGTGCTTGGAATAAGAATTCAAAATGTAGATTAACAAGAATTTCCCTTTTATCCTCTGCCACGTGAAGCACATGCCTAAATGTAGTTAATAGTAGTCTGCTGTGAATCTTAAATTAACTCAAGGAACATGGATAAAAAACCCAAGACCAACAATTGTTTGAAACTAAACCCCAAGATTTTAGTTTCCAATAACAAATGCAACCATGGAAATGATCAAAAAGAAAAAAGGAATAATAAAAAAGAAACCAGTCCCCTTCTAAAATTTCTGTGGCACATTCTATACGTATTAACTAGATGCTAGAGTACCTTTGCCCATGCACTTAGGGCAGGTCATTAATTGAGCTTTCACTATTAACACATTTTTGTCAATTCATCGCTAGCCAGCTGATACGAAAACTTCATTCAATTAGAGTATAAAGCTGCCTTTTGTGCAGAGCTCCATGCTACAGACATAGACACTATCAGAGGGCACACATTACACCTCATCAGTGGCTGAATAAACACCAGTTACTCATCAGTGGATAACCCAATCCCAATTCAACTCCATGCTCCTTCTGAAGGGTGTCATTATTGTTAGCAACACAATGCAGAGGAGACCACGTATTATTAAAAGTTTGTTTCCACAGAGACAGAGGGATCTTCTGCAGGGCTGGTTATATGCAAACTGACGGTTAACCCAAAGACAGCAATATCAGACTGTGTTCAGAACTAGGAGACAGGCATTTACTTCCAAGGTTACTAAAAACGCTAGATAGGAAGCCTCATACCTGAGCACACCCTGTATATTAAGCAAGCTGTCTACGCTTCTACAGTTTAAATGCAAATAGCAGTAACTGCTTTAAAGACACTAGCAACCCAACTGTCCTGCAATGGACAATTCATAGAATCATAGAACAGTTAGGGTTGGAAAGGGCCTTAAGATCATCTAGTTCCAACCCCCTGCTATCCAACCCCACGGACACCACACACAAGACCATGTCACCCAAGACTCCATCCAACCTGGCCTTGAACACTGCCAGGGATGAAGCATTTATCACTGTCAATTTATCACTGACAGATGAACAATTACTATAACAAGTTCTGTGAATTTTCCAAGAAGCATCTCTAAATCACTGTGAGAAACCACATATGGTCACAAAGTCTCGCCAATCTATTTTTAATAATAGATTAGATGTCCCTGGAACATTAATTTTCTGTTATGCTGTGACTTGTGAGTGCTATGGGCAAAAACATCTACATGTTAACACAGCATTACTATTTTCAAGCAATAATTTGTGCTTGGCTCCAACTACCACAATGCCCATCATGTTACTTTTTCCAATACACCTGGAGGGTATGAGGTCCAGCAGCTAGGCCAGAGTGCTACAGTGAATATGGATTCTAGTCTAACACTGCTAAGTAAAATTAAGGCTTACCCATCACTAAATGGATTGGATTGTTAGCTGAGCAGTTTAACATAACAACTGCATTTGAACTGAAATACACGTGTGCATATATTCCTGTATGTGGAAAAGTGTGTGAAAGAGAGGACCTGACAGTTCTCTACTACAAAAAAAAAAAAAAATCCCGAAAGTGTCCCATAATGCAGAAACATCCACTACCTCAGAGATCTAAGCCTGAGGTCAGGAACAGCAACATGTAACAATTGCTGCATTTCCTTGGACACATTTGGATTGCTAGAGAAGAAGTGACAGGGACTCTCTTCTGTATAAACCCCAGTCCAGCAGAAGCATTAGTTCAGCAAAAACAAGGAAACATGGTATCGTAGACTTGTTTCCTGCAGCACGACTGTCCCAGATCCCCTCACTCCCCACATCTCAACACTCAGATTCTCTTACATGCCCAAAATTCTATAGAATATTTTCTGCTTCCTCCAGTTTCCTTAACTGTTCATTATAATGGCTCCAACTTCATCAGTGTCCCTTGCACAACCCTTCTGGCCCAGCAGGTGTGTTAGAAAGCATATTATGTGGATAACTTTAAAGGACCTGCCTACAGAGGGACCATCATACGCCAGCCAGTGGTAACAGGCTAATCACCTCTGGCTTTCACTCCCTACAGGAATGGGTAAGTACCTCGTGAGGACACATGAAAGTTGTTTTCACAAGATGCCTGGCCTTGTCACCTCTGCACCCTCTCGTCTCCTGTCAGTATATTCACTTCAACAGACCTGAATGATGCAAAAGCCTCAGGAAATGTGTAAAATAATTTCCAGGACAGAAACAAAGGACTTAATGGTAGGAGCCAGGAATTTCCTTTAAGCTGCATTCACAAACTTATCAGGCTTCCTTCCAGAAGAAGTCGTGTATTCTTCCTGCTACTCAAGTTCAGAAAGTAATTTTTGAACATGATTATTCCCATGAATAACATTTTGATCTTGATTTGCTACCTTTACTTGCCGTTAGATCCTTCTCTTCTACATCTAAACTTGATTATATTTGGAATAAATTCTTTACTGTAAGGATGATGAGGCACTTGGCACAGGTTGCCCAGAGAAGTTGTGGCTGCCCCATCCTTGGCAGTGTTCAAGGCCAGGTTGGACGGGGCTTTGACCAACCTGGTCTAGAGGAAGGTGTCCCTGCTGTGGTCTCGGGTCTGTCCAGAAGAAAGAATGTGCAAGAGCTGGAGTTCAGTGAC
>JAVHNF010072520.1:0-10923 GCA_034783455.1 Micropsitta finschii
TCTTTGCCAGATTGATTCCAGCACAACTCACTGCAGTAACTCCTCTGGCCCTTGCAGCTTGCATTCCAAACAGCTCTGGCTCTCCTGCCTTTTATCTCCAGCAACGACTGAGGGAGCAGGATTCAGGAGGAATGTCAGCAGTGAATCGTGCTCCAAAAAGGCTGAAAGCCTCTTCATTCAGTTGCAGTCACTGAGAGGCTTGAGTAGTTGTCACTTTTACTAGTTTTAAGAATAAATAAATGCCTGTAATTCTTTGTTCTCCATGACCACTGAGTGTTTTATGGAACAAAAGCTCTCTGTGCATTTGATAGGTTATCTAGCAAAACGACAGCTCTGTCTCATGACGTCCTCAAAAAAAAAATTCCTCATCTTTTTGGGATGAGTTACGTAAAATGATCTAATAATTGAGAATTGTGGCAGTTACAGTAATGCAAAATCTGTGAAGGAAAAGAAAAAAATAATCCATTTAAACCCCTGCAATACAATCTTTAGCTGTAAAAAATTGGGCAGATACATACACTTTAGCTATGTTATTGCAAAGCACAGTTTCAAGGAGTATTACTGTACTTTTCCATTTATCTTTCAAGTGGGCCTATATCTCATTATTATTTCTACTCATGAGTCATAGTATTTCTAAATTGTTCTACTTAGATTGACATATCTCACACCAGAGCTCTTTCTTATGCATTTCCACAGTCTCTTTTAAATACCATATAGACTTAAGGTCTCATCACCCCAAATTCTACAATTCGAAGCTATTGGAGCTGCATTACTGCAGGTACATTCCATCTGTAGACTCTAAGATGTGTTGTAATAATTCTATGCTACATTACACACTTATCAGTTTCTGAAAAGCTAAATAGTATTCACTTATAAACAGGACGTTCAGCCAGACATTAGTTTTTATACTAAATATTACACTGGATTGTTTCAAACTGATTCTCCTCTTCCTATCCAATATGCAAACAACATAAAGAAGCCTTAGGTTAAAGGAACAGGAGGGAATTCTGGTATTTTAGTTCTCGCTCATATAAGAATGATTGGGTTTCTTATCTATTGCTATATAGTGAAAATTTAAGATTTTGCAGTTAGGATGAATAACACAAATATTAAAATTTACCTCAGCTATAGCAAAATTGTAAGTTTAACATACTGTCCCACATCTTCACATATTAGTCGGGTTTACATACTTAATACATTTTCCCACAGGCTATTACAGATTTACGTTATATTCTGGTTTCCTGAAGTACTTGCTTGTCTACAAAGTACTACTGATCAAAATTATATATCAAACAAATGAGATGCATGTCAGAAACCTATAAATAATTAACTGCTAGTATACTCATAAATATTACAGAAAAGACCAATAAGTTCCAAAAGAGTACTTCTTACTTAAACTACAAGGGCATGATGCTGTTTAGTAGGCTGAATTATATATATCTGGATTTATAATTAGTCCAGCTATTAACCTTTTCTCCAGTTTCTCTCTTTAGTGATATACTGTACTATAAATTCCATAAGAAATTACCTTGCAAAAAATATGGTTTTATATAAATGCTCCATGCATATTTTATAATCACTTTTAATTTATTTATTCTGGGTCTGATTATTTGCAGTCTCGTACTGGTGCAGTCTACCTGTGCAAGGCGGATACAAACTAGACCAAAGCAGAACTTTCTGATCACTTAAAGCAAATGTGCTTTATTTATTTCTGAATTTATATATATTACAAATTTTTGCAGGCGCCCAAGATTTCTGCATCCAGATAATGGATAATTTTTTTAAGAAGTTGAATCAGAACCTTCTACACAGGGCTGATGACAGCCAGTAAATGGGTACACATTAATGCTGTATTAGCATTGTAACACTGCAGCACTTGAGAAAAGCCTGCCAGAACACGACCCAATCTGGACTGTTAAAATGGCTACATATAATTTGTAATTTGCCATTCATTCAAAAGCCAAAAATAAAGAGATTTAAATTATGCAACTCTTCACAGAAACTTCCCTTGAAAAAGCCAGACACAATGCTGTTACACTGTAACAGGTTAAAACATATTTGCAAACAAGAGTTCAAGCTCAAAACACTTGTTTTAAAGATATTTTAATCCATTACTCTGTTGCTTCACATTTTTAACTTTCAGAATGTAGGTTTATGTCGACAGGGATTTCAAGAGTCAAAACTGACAGTACATATTTAACTATCATAACCACCCAGCAATTATGTTTTATCTTCTGTGTTCTCATCTAACTAGCCTTGCAATCTAGGAACTTCTGTGCATATTGGGACTTTTGTAGGAGTTAGCATTAATGAAATAGAGTTTTAAATTTCCCTAGGCTCAATCTAGACATTAAGAATGTAAATGTAAATTCGCAGAGTAGAACTAGTAGCCTTGAATGCTAACACTTTCATCACATTACTTGTAGTTAAAAATGTACTAAGGAATAGGGGAGCCAGTCTTCACTTGGCACCCACAAACTGCATTTGTAATTGTCTATATGTTGTAACACTGTTAGACTCAGACACCTTCTAATTACAGATTAACACTGTTTGTCTGATAAATAATAGTTGTCCATTTCTGCTAAAAAAAATAAAAATAAAATAAAGTTATAGAACAAATGTAGCCACAATATTCTTATCTCACTTTTTACTGGCATGACAATTCTTGCTAATTCATTGCTTTTTCCTGGCATTCATATAGGCCCCTGAAGTATTTATTTTAATTGAGGGTGCTTTCTATGACTGTGGGTGTCTATGCTCTTTGCTTTAGTCAGCTCTCCCTATCATCACTGCCAATGTGTTCTGAGAGTAAGTGAATATAAGATAAATAATATTAACCTTATTCATGTGCTCCTGTTAGCTTCAAACTATTGACAAGGCTAGGAACGAAGTACCAATTCTAGTTATAAAAACTCAGATTTGTACACTTAAGGAACTGCTCCTTTTAAAACTTTTCACAGTGATTCATTCATAATTGTTGTGACCAGTTATGTGTTTTAATTCTTTACCCACTTGGAATGGCTGATCTCTTTCAATCTATGCTGACAGCAGTGACCGTAACTAGAAGACAGAAGTTCACTGGAAGGGTAATAACAATATAAACTTTTTGAAGTTCAAGTGAAGAGTTGAAAAGAGTTTTGTATTTTTTGTGTATGTTCAGGACTATTATATAATTGGAAGAATGGGCTGAATCAACTGAAAGGCATGGTTTGTTATAGTGGTTGTGAAAGTTTTATATGCAAGTATTTTTACCTTGTTTTCTTTTGGCCTAGTCCTTTCAGGTTTGAGTATTTCCAAAGATGGAGATGCCATAACCTCTCCAGGAAACCTTTTCTAGTAATTGATGACCCCATGGTGAAAATATTTGTCCTAATATCTAGCTGCTTCTCAGTGGAACTTGTATAAATAAGTATATACAAATTTTCCTGAACACCTTGAGGATAACTATGTGAAACCTCAAAAATATTTGAGCTTCTTAACTGCAGTGTCTTAAGTTCCTGTATCAAAAAGAAAGTATATTTATCAGTTTCACAGTATATTTTTGACTTGAAGACTTACTGGGAATCATGATAGATTTTGATAACCAATATAAAACTGGAAGAAAACTAGGGTCCAATCTTCAAATCTGAAATTTTCTATTTGCTCTAGTGGAAGCAGTACTAAGGGATAAAGATATCTAGGACAATTTTCTACACTGGCTTTCAGAATTTTCTATAAATATTCCAGAAATTTGCCTCTAGATCATGTACTAAGTTTGGGTTGTGGTTTTTGTTGGGAGTTTTTATTGTTGTTGGTTTTGGGGTTTTGGTTTTTTTTTTTTTTTTTTTTTTTTTAAATCTCACAGATGATATATTTTTAGCACAGCTTCCTTTTTATGTCTCTTATCAATGTGCCGACAGTTTTGACCTCAGTACTGAAGACAATTCAGTGTCTTCCTCTCAAGTGAATTTTGGGTACAGGTTTTGAGCTTGCTCATGAATGGGAGAAAATCAGCACCATGTGACTCTTGATTACCTTTGCTCTAGGGCAATCAGGATACTAACTTAGCCCATGAATTTATTACAGTTTCTTACTAAACTGATGCTGAACAAGAACATTCAAAGCATCACAATTTCCAGTAAGATGTCTCTTAAAAATCATTTGGTTTGAAAGCATCTGACATCATTTAAAAGACATTTTTCACAACCTTGCCTCCTAGGAAGCACTTGGGAGCCTAAGTAAAATTTGAATGTTTATGTTTTAAAGCACTTTTAATGCAAGAAATCTGTGTATAATTATCTCTAATTAGTCATCTCTTCCACTGAGATTTATACTAAGCATTTAGGGTTTTTTTTCTCTACAGTAGCTATATCCCTGGCTTCTAGGACTGTCTGACAAGCTTATCTCTGGATGAGATTTCAAATTCATCTGATTCCACTTCACCTGTTGCTTTAGGATATTTCTTAATGAGGCCAGAGTTGCTTTCATGTCTAATTAGGCTGAAAAGATTAAGATATTTAGGTCTTGGTTTTGTATATTTTCCTAAGGGAAAAGTAAATACATGAACAACAGAGATCAGCAGAAATACAAGAAAGAAGAAAAGCAGTAGGAACACAGGGGAGTATTATGTAATAAATGGGAAAAGGAAAAAGGGAGAAGCAGGTTGGGGATGTGATCCATTATACAGTATGCTCACTTTCAAATGTCTCAAAAAATATTGCACTGCACAGAGTCAAGCTTTCTAACACAATAATTATGTAATTATCAGATGACCCTAAAGAAAAATATTGGAAAAAGGGGCTTTATGTCTTTATATTTGAAAAAAGATCTTCATTATTATTTCCTTCCCATGCAATAAATTACACTGTATGCTAGGCATGAAGTTGATGAAATGGATCCAAAATACTCTGTGAAACATGATTTTGTTTCTTATGTTCCTTATCTTTGTTGGTGTCTGTGTTAGCTTTCAATAGAGTGAGAAGGTTTACTAGTACTTTATTTAGGAAAGAAATGATCCCTGCTATTTGGAAGTTAAATTTCTCTTTAAAAAGTGTTTTACTTTAGTTTCCACTCTAACAGGCAAGCTTATAGATTCAAACCTCTTTTAGCATGTATCCATATTCAGGAATAAACATTTTTATTGACTAATTCTCAACAAAGATTTTTGATCATCGTCTTTCGTAGCAAAAGGTTTGTTGGGTTTTTTTTTGGTTTTTTTTGGTTTTTTAAATCTTCTAGGTTAGATGCACCTTTCTGCAGTACCAAAGGACTTCCCTCTAAAAGCAGGAAAGCATTTAAACTGGTCTTTTCACATCTCCAGCTCTTCTCAGTTACCTGGAAGTGTACTTATTCATATATTTTACATGTTTATTTCATGTGTTTGCATTCATGTTTATTTAATTCTTTCTTAAGTACTAAAAAGGAAAAAAAAAGGATGCTTTCAAGGCTTTTTTCCCTTTTCTTTCTTGACCTAGAATTCATTTTTATTCAGGTCTTGAACGAAAGCTGAGAATACAGGTGATCTGTTTGGAGGGTTCTGGGATTCAAACTGAAATAATGAAGAAAATATTTCTCTATGTCAATTGGAAATAGGTTGTTGGGTTTTTTTATTTTCAGTTTATCAAAACTAAACCAAGAGTTTAATTGAAAACTAAATATTTTATCTTAATGGTTATTACTTCTTATAATTAATTTAAGAAAAAGGAAATACCTAGTACATTAGCTACACATCAGCTACCATCACCAGGTAAGGCTTACTGGGGAAGTGGAGAATCAGTACTGGTGACAGGAGCATTAGCATCACCTTGTGTTCATGAGATCGGAAAATATGTAACACCACTCTTCAGCCATTAAAAATGTGACACTTTCCTGGTCTATTGCATATTGACAAGCGAGACATATTTGTGCAAAAGGTGCATATTTGTTTGGAGCCATAAGTTTAGAGGAATCGATTAATCCAGATAGATGGGAAATCATCAAGTTTGTAGTTTTGGTCAATGTGCAGTGGTCATGATGTATGAACATCCTAAATGTTGTCAAGTAGTCTAGTAGGCATCTGGGAACAACATAGTTTAAAGGTGAATTTTGAAATAGGACTTGCAGTTACTTACAGAAGTTCTTTCTGAGTGGGAGAGACAACACTGTAAAAACTATGAAAGTCTTTGAAAATTTAAAAGGTGAGCAAAGGATGCAGGCATCATGCAGTGATGGAAAGCCCTGAGGAGAGAATCAGTATTGTTTGCATTAATTTTTTCATAACCTGTGAACATGGCACAAGGCAGCTTTGCTGTCTCCAGTCTGTTGCATTGTAGAAGCTGTTCTGTAAACAAACCTGTTTCTGGTACATTTGTCACCAAGATGACTATCAAAATACATCATGTTTCATTTCTTTTTCAAAAGTATCAACTTCTCTCTAGTCATCTTCTTTGTTATGGGGGCACAATTTCTGAAAAATTGTATCCCATCCAAAACTGCATTTACTTAGCCCTCTCTTAGCTCTACTACATGATTAATGGTTTCTGGTAGAAAGTCTGGGGCTAAACCTGTTCTTGCTGGGAGCTGGTAATTGTAAGGTAGCACTATTTCACATACTTTTTTAATACCTATGTATGTTTAGCCTAGCTTCACAAAATTCAGCTCTTCTCAGTGAAAGGGAAATAGAACAATTTTCCCTACTTTCTGGACATTGCTTTTGGTGCAGAAAGTAGAAACTTCTGACTGGCATTTCATTTCTCACTTTCTCCTTCCTAATCTCTTACAAATTAGGACTGCCCAAACTAAGGGCAAGACTGTGCCTTTGGGTCACTTGAGTGGAATGTATCAATTTCCTGTTTAATAGGAACAGATCTAGAAAAATAAATAATGACATAACTTTAAAAAATTATCCCGATTCTCCTTTACATTTCAGTTTGTGTAATGATCTGTGCCTTGTCAAAGCAAGTACACATCAGGTACAGCTAGGTTTGTGTTACTGTGTTTTGATCCTGTTTTACATCCACACCTCAGATGCACCTACATCAGACTCATGTAAGGTATCATTTTAAAAGATGGAAACATTCCAAACCCGCTGTGCATGGCTGGAAATGATGGATTGGTCTCCTCATTTCTTATCAAGTATGAAAAACTGGGTTTTGAAAATACTTTAACCTTTTGCAGTACGGTTGGAATCCCATGTTGATGTACACAAGAACTTCCTCAACGGTGTCCTTCTGGAGTCTGACAAAGTCTCAAATGTCCTTATAACTTTTTTTGCCTGTCACGTAAGGGGCAGGGCAATGTTATTAGTGCTACTCATTACCTTCTGTCACTTTCTGGCAGACAGCTGGGATCTCAATGCCCTTCATATATGGGTTGTTTCCTACCAGTATTAAGAGACTTATTGTAAATATTTCATCTTGGTTTTGAAATAGTTTTCTCTCAGTCTGTTGAGAATACCAAAAAAAAAAAAAAAGGGAACCTTTGTATTTCAATGTGTTAGAAAGCATAGTCAGTGCTGGGATCTGGCTAATTTCCTGTCTCTGTGTTTTGAAGCATGTTAACTGTACGAAAGAATAATTTCCATAAACTGCACACCAACCACCCACTTCAATTTTTTAGGGAAGTGTTTTATCCTATCTTGCAGTTGTCTGGGAAGCAGTCTTGTTAAGCAGGAAAATTCCCCAAAATTTCAGAGAGGGTTTTGACTACTTCATCTGATTCAAAGAGGCAAAAAGAGAAACTTTCAGTAATATTCTCAAAAGCACAGGCTGACAGAGCTCTCGGAAGTGTGGTGATACCCTGCCTCAGGTGGATTGAATAGATTCTGTTTAGCAGTGAGACCAGCAGCTGTGTCTCAGGTCTCAGTGGGGATGGTTACAATGCAGGCAGCAATCTCTGTTCCCGCAGGAGGCACAGGAATAATTTAAAACTAATGCTTCAGCATAACTCAGTTACCAGTTAAAGACAATGAATCACTCAGGAGGCTCTTCTGAACTTGAGCTAGCCAAAAGGTGTCAAGCAAGTCCTTAGCATCAGTATTGTGTTAACTAGCATTGCAGTTGGGCACTAGAGATACTACCCTTTCCTACTTATAGAGGAAATCGTTAGTGCAGGGAGCTGCAGTTCTGTATAAACCTACATTTGTCCTCATTCACGAAAATTCCATTAGCTACCAGTGTTTTTTAGCAATATTTTACCTACCACTTTCTCCTAAGCCAGTTCAGCATACTAGGCTGAGAAATCTGATGGTCAGATTTGGTTTTGCTCAATGCACTTCTGGTACATTTAGGTTTGATGTGTATAAGGGCTCTTGTTGCCACTTTGTTCTGATTCTTGGAAAAATCTGTATCTATATCTGTTCCTTCCAATGGGGTGGCTCCTCTAAAAGAAATACTCTCATTATCCAGTGGGTCTCATCTTGCATTGGAATCTGCTCCCAGTTCTTTTGGAATATGCGTAGAATATAACATAAGTTTCACATCTTCCCATCTCTCTTCTCATGGATGAATACGTACTATCTGCATGGTACTCCAAGCACACCTTTCTGGTTTCCCAAACCCCAAGTCACCGGAAAGCATGCCACAGGTATCTGAAGTTACCATATATACCAGATAGTCCACTTGGTGTCTAGCAATAATTTTCCACTATTGAGTTTATCAGGTTCAGCTCATTTATCTCGGTAGTGGCTGAAGAGACAAAGGTAGGATTCAATGTCCACCTCTACTAATTATCTTTTTATGTCTTCCCTTGATGGGGATACCACACTTTTATGACTACTACATGTTAATGACTACAATAGGCAATTCCATAGCATTCCAAGCAGAAGCATTAATAATGATGTGTGATCTTTGTCTGCTAATAGCATGGAATATTTCCTTGACTATGGTAGTATCTTAAAACCTGGAATCTAAACCGGTCAGCTACCTTGGTTTATGATTTTGTCACTAACATAGCAATTTTATCCAGGTTATCTTTTTGTTTTATTTTTGCATTTGAACTATTTCCATGCTCAGCCTGTGCTATCTATTTCTTGTACTGATGAAAAGCAAATGTTAAACTCTGTCCAGAAAGAGAAGAAGCCAAAACAACCACATCTCCTGGGAAGGAAAATTTATTCTTTACTCTAGGCTCAGAATAGTTCATGACTGATCTATACTGCTGAAGTATGATTCCATCTACCAGGATTAAGTCACAGCTATTTGAGATAAACTTTTGAGAGAGGACTGTTCTGATTTTACATAATGTATTTTTAGATTGAGTTTGTGGTTAAGTTTGTTTAAAAGCTTGAATATTCATGAGAAACGGGTCTGGTTTGTTACTTCTGGCCTTCCTAAGAAAGTAATATGTAACCAGTAGTTCAAGACTTTGCTTCTGCTGCACAGAATGCACAAGGAAGACAGAACAGGCTTCCTAAAGGACTCTATATTTACCTCAGGATCTTTACAGCTGTGCTTTCTTTAGGGAGAGGCAGATTTAGATTTCCGGAGTACTGCTGAAAGGAGGTTTCATTCTGAAGAACTAGACCAACTTCTTATCTTAGACTTGGGTCTTTAGAAATCCATAGCCTAGAAGGAAATAAACACCTGAGGTCTAGAAAGGAAGATACAAAGTCAGTACCTTGTCGTTCACGTAAGCAGCAGTTCTGATGCTAGATTTGTACACTTTATCACTTTTGTGGTTCTTCATCCTTCTTTTCATCTTCCCATCCTTTGTTTTTCAAAGAGGATGGCTTTGGAATTACTAAAACCTCACAACATTTTTCAGAATCGGGTTGCAGGCTACATAAACTGGGGAGACATACCTCCGCTGCTTCACATTATGGAGATACCAATACACAAGCTTTGGAAAGGGAGCTGTATTTTGGGCCAGTGCCTTCATCACCTTTTCAGTGCTATTCAGTGAGAATTTTCATTTTCTCCTTTGCTCCCTGCAGACTGACCACACTGGCAGGAAAGAAAACCCCTATGCATGTGTTTACCTGAAGAACCAAGAAAAAATGACTCTATAAGTATTTTTTCATAGGCACCTGAGTTTTATTTTTGACAGAGCATGCTCAGGGCAGGGTCAGCTCAAAGGTCAAATATTAAAAATGATAGAAAAATTCTGTATTGGCAGCAGTGTATTAGAGTTACAGATGGTCTTACCTATTAATGCACTGCAAGCTATTAAATAGGCAAATATATATCTAATTTTTACTTAAGCGCCAGTTCATAAGCTGTTCTTGATTCTCAAGATGGTTTTTTTTTCCAAAAAACCCAGCTTTAACTATCTAAATGAAGTATGTCCTGGGTCATGGTAGAGAGTTAAGAGAAACTTGACTTAAGGTAGTCTATGCAGAAACTTATGAAGAAGTTAACAGGAACTGTCAATTACTCATTTTTTTTCCAGTGTGTTCCTGCTGATGAATGGACAAATAATGTAAACAACCACAGTGATTTCAAGGACTGCATAGATTTGTGTGTGCAGTATGCATATAAACTGTAACTGGGATGGAGATTGACGGATGAGCTTGGTCCAGCCTTAGAGGCACACCGCTGCCAGTCCCTGTGATTCTTCAGCACAATCAAATCTTTACTAATAACTGCAGATGCTGATTTAGCTGTTATGAAAAAGCAGGCTGTAATCACCTTTACGCCTTTGCATGTCGTCTTGAGGATACACAGTGTATAGATGATAGAATTATAGAGATCATCACCAGAAGATGAAGTTCTCCTGCACCAACCCCGAGACTGTTAATGGAGGTGGCCACGGGAGATCCCCGCGTTAATAAGCTCGACTCGTGAAAGGAAAGCGCTTGAAGAACCAGCTATAAATTAGCAGCACCCTCCCAAGCCTTGATTCCGCTACCACCCTCACTTCCTCGGCAAGGTAAATTACTTAGAGGGAGGTGTCCTGCACCAACCCCGAGACTGTTAATGGAGGTGGCCACGGGAGATCCCCGCGTTAATAAGCTCGACTCGTGAAAGG
>JAVHNF010072521.1:3945-14622 GCA_034783455.1 Micropsitta finschii
AAAAAAAAAAAAAAAAAAAAAAAAAAAAAAAAAAAAAAAAAAAAAAAAAAAAAAAAAAAAAAAAAAAAAAAACAAGACAAAACCAAACAAAGAGCTCATGGATAGAGATACAGACAGTTTAATAAGAAAAACAAAAGCTGTGCATGCAAGCAAAGCAAAAAAAGAGCTATTAAGATCTTGCCATCGACAGGCAGGCAGATGTTTCTGGGAAGCAGGGCCTCCCCATACAACAGTTTCTTGGGATGAAAAATGCCATAACCATAAATGTTCCCCCTTCCTCCTCTTTTCCCTGTGCTTTTATTGCTGAGCACAATATTTATTATATGGTGTGGTATATCCCTTTGGTCAATTCAGGTCACTGCCCTTTGTCCCCTCCCAACCTCTTGCCCACTGCTATCCTACTCACAGGAGGAAGCCTTGACACTGTACAAGCAGTGTTCAGCAGTAGCCAAAACACCAGCATTACCAGCACTGCTTTAGCCACCTACAGAAAGCGCAGCAACATATGAGCTGCTATGAAGAAAGTTAACTTCATCCCAGCCAGACCTAACACAAATATACATGTGATGAAAGTGTTTAAACCCAGTCTAAGGCACTTTGCTTTAGAAAATTTTTCTTTGTTTTTAGGACTGTACATGCATTCAGCTGCACCCTTCCATGGCTGTAGGACAACCAAGAAAAAAATTCAGAGAGAATTTTATTTTCAAACACTTCTCTGCAGAGTTACTTCAGAACATGGATAGGATGCTTTCATGAAAAGGAAGAAGTAAAAGCAGGGCAACCTTTCATTCTTGCAGATTATTTTTAGACTTTAACACTTCTATTCTTGCGAAACCTCACTCTAATGTCACTTCTCATCCAGCCTACCTCCTTAAAAATCATAAGAATCAAACCAAGTTAAGGTTGTTTCTCCCATACTCTGAACCATCTTCTTTCCTCCAATTTGCAGCCTCAGCTGGAAATGCTCTCCATCGGTGGTTCTGCTGCCAGTCTTATGCCTGATTGCTTTAATTAAAAGGCCAGAAGGGATGATTTAAGAGTCTCATCATCAGGCTTGACATAATTAGACTCCTGGACTCAGTGTCAAATGCTCACAGGGCTGCCTTAACCTTTCATCCTTCTAAGGCAGCTATAGACAGTACTATACAACATGCTTTGCAAGCTTTAGAAGAAAGGTTTCATCTTCTTTCTTGAGACATAAAAGATCCCCCTGGTACTTTTTCATAGAGTCCAGATTTGTGTTTATAACCTCAGCCAAAGAAGCCCTAGCATTTATGCCAGAAGTAGCTTTATTTTAGTAATGCCAAGTGTATGAAGTTGAAAATTGCCTAGTGATCCTCTGGAACAGAACACAGTATGTAAATAACTTCACTATTTATATTCTGTATAGGGACAGCTTTAAACTAAAATGAGAAAATTAAAGGGGAAAAAGAGGTCATTGCACTTTCAGATATTCTCCAGCACTTGTCAGCATCAATTAAGCACAAAAGATCAAAGCAACAGAAACAGAACAAGATTGTTTTCAAGGTGTCTCAGATCCCACTATACTGAATTGACATCTGGGTTTGCACCACTGAGGTTTGCCAAACAGAGCCAGAAGTGATCCACTGAGGCCATTGACAGGGCTCTAGTCTCCTAATTATTACCTTTTCTATGACTTTGTTCTTGGAGATTAGGTTCTATTTTTTTTCTGATATCTAAGCACTGATTTACACGCATTGCTTTCACAAATTGGAGGACACTGGGACATCATCTTAATTGTTAAAGATTCTTGCCTCTTGTACAAAGGCAAAATTACTACAAGATAAACAACCTGATAAAATGTTCATTTTTTAGAAGACCAATTAAAGAGGACATACACATTACTGAAATCTCACATCTGGGTCCTTGTAGGTAGAACTTACACAGATGTAGCTAGCTTAGACAAAGCACATCGTAGTTTAAGTAAGCAGTTACCATAAAGGATTTATTTTCACTGCTGCTGAGGTGAAAGCTTTAAAATGAAGCTTTTCTGCACTCCCTATTTCCATAAATGTTGTTGTACTGCCATCAAGTGGGGAGCACACAAAGTAAGAAGGATAAAGATAGTCATGAAGATGTATGAACAGAGGCACTACAATGAGCAAGAGTAATGGAATACTGAGTTCCGAATTCCAATAGTCACATTTTAGAAGCCAATTCCAAAGTAACATGGAGATACCTGGACAACTACTACTATTATTTCTACACAATAAAGAAACAAGACCAGGAGACTTGGACTGAGTATCTGTAAGAGGTATGCCACAGACACCAAAAGCTTGTGACTAGACCACAAATTAAGCCATATGAATAGATACTGACACAGTAATATGAATTATCTGTAGGCCCACATGCACGGAAACATTTTTCAGAGGAAAGAGGAGTTTAAGTTCAGCAACTAAGTCAGTAGCTGTGAACGATTCTAAAAAATTTCTCATAATTGCACATCACTCAAAAGGCAAATGTAACTCTATGGGTGTATCCTTCCTTTCTTTGGGTTGGTCTGCTTTTATAGTCAAAAGCACGTAAGGAGAAACTGGCCAGTTTTAGCCAATGAAACAAGTGAGTGCTTTACCTTGTGCCACTGGCTTTAACTAACTTGGGAATGCAGCACCCATTCCAGCATGAAACCTGTAAAAGGGTTTTATTTCCCCCACCTTCATTTTGTGAAACCTAAAGCCAGTAGGGTCCATACCTGTCCCTCTTTAAAAGGGTTACAGGTGCCACAACTGGAAGCTCTGCTAAGTTCTATTTTCTGCAGTGTCCTGCCCCAAGACAGTGCAAACAACTCTGTGAGACTGTTTATGAAGAAGCAGCAGAAGGGATATTCCTGTGTAGAAAAAAAGGTCCGCTCACTTCAGTGAGAGTCAGCTTCCAAAGATGACAAGAAAGTTTTCTAAGGTTTTGAGGATTTTTAACATAAAATGTATTCCCTCAGTTGCCTTTAGCAAGTGAATTTCAGGCAGGGACATCAGATAAATGGCATGGAAATATGACTATTCTATCCATTTAAAAAGCATGTCACCACCAAATGGTATTATCTATGTTTCATGAGTCTAAATGTGTTTTGTATGTTCTTGAGTGTGCTTCCATTAACTTTCAGACACACAGGAACGTGTTTGCATTTGGCAGCAGCTTGTAGACAGTATGTGAAATCCAAGACTAGGGGAAATGCAGCTGAGGGCCACCATTCTCTGCAATAGGCACTAACTGGCTGGAGAGCAAAGCTTTGTCTCTTACAGTCCATGTTGAGACCAAGGTTCATCCTTTGCACATACATCCTAGGAGGCACAGTAGAGTTTAAGAGGTCAATGCTTTTAGAATGACTAATTTGTCACTGTAAGAAGGGCATAAGTCAGTTTACACATATGGAGCTGCCAATCTGAATCAAGGAGTTCTTCCTTTCTGGGCCATGTCAAAGTTGCAATACAGGTATCTCTGGACCTACTGCCATGGTAATGAGTATGTGGTTCTCCAAGTAGATTATGGGCAGTGCTTGATCACAGCCTTCAAAGAGGAAGGGACTGATTCACTTTCCATGACCCTGCTTTGGGTACAAGAACACGCTGAATTATTATGAGGTCTTCTCCTGAACCATTTTTGTTATGATTCTAGGAAACAAACAGATGACAGAAAAGAGGGTGTTCACCTCTTTTGATATTTGGAGGACAAAGTAATAACCAACTCCAGCTAAGTACTTAAGATGGTACAGAGAAAACCACACAAGAAACCATGGATGTGCCACAAATTTTGAATAACATCCTTCCTTTGACAGACCATCAAAACACTTCAAACAGTGGGGTCCACCTAACTTGGCTCATTTTCTATTATATTGGTCAGAGAACTGATACTGCTTAGTCAGGATTTGCTCCTATCATTATTTATCCAATAAATTATATCAATTTATAATACAGTTGTGAGTTTGATCCTAGATAACTCAGAGATAAACTGCTTTTTCTTTTTCAAACACGTGATGCTTCAGCAGCTGAAATCCACAGACTCTCTCAAAAGAGCATCTTTTCATTTAACAGGGGAAGTGGCTGATGAGCAAAAATTCACACTACCATAGGTAAGGGAAATGGGGAGCTTTCACAAAATTGCAGTTACCTCCTCAGGAACACCATACAGGCTATCTGTTTGAACAATGCATAAGCTGAGGAAAAGGCCAGTAAGAACTGCCTGAGTAAGAGGGAGGTGTAGGGACAGATCAGTGACCGGGAGATAACAATGCTGCCACTGTTAGCATCTTTTGCTGCTTGCCTGTGACTAAGTAGAAACAGCTAAAATGCCTGTATGTAGGACAGTGAAAAAGGTAACTGAGCAAAGCCAGATTTCTCATCAACAGACACTTCATGAAGAATCATAAACACAGCTGAATCAAAAATGGAAGCAGATGTGCCACTGGGACAGAAGAGACCAAAATATGATGAAGCTGTACTTTAGAATCTAGAGGAAGACAGGCAGACAGAATGAATTTACTCAAGTCAAATATGTCACATCTCCAACTGTGTGAAACTGCTGGTCCAAAAAAGAAAAAAAAAAATAAATCAGTAAATCTACTTTCTTGGTGATATTATTTTCTCCATAATGGCTTATATGAAAAAAGTCCCAAAGACCATGGACTGGATGGTCGGCAGACAGACGAATGGATAACTTACCCTGCAGTTTCACTCTGTGGAGTGTGATGGATGTTTAAGCATTCCCTGTCACACTGCCAGAAAAGAAGTAAGGAAGAGTCTGGCCTCTTAACTGCAAATGCTCAGGAAATTTGGGAAGGGAGGATGCCATTACTCAATGGGAATGAAACAGTGACAGCGGAACAAATACTGCCTATACATTCTACTATCTACAAACAGCAGTGACAGTCCATTGCTTGGCAACTTCATCACCTGGGAAACAGAAACTGGCCAGAGAAAAAATGTCAGGTGTGAACCAAGACCCAGACCTTGTATTACTATCCAGATTTGTATCAGATCAGCCTGCTTCTGAATTTCTCAGCCAGGTTCTATACTTAACAAGTTAAAGCCACTTAACCTTAAACTTTGTGCTTAGGGGACAATCCAAAATCCAGGTCGGGATCTAAAGCATGCACAAATACTCCTGGAAACATCATTTAGTCTTACAAGGATTTCCAACTGAGTAGAATTCATTTATTTACCAATGAATTCTGTGACGATTCTGTGATTCTGTGAATTCCTGCAGTGAAAGCTGCTTCTATTCCTGCAGCACACTGAATGCACTAACAGATGGATGCTTTAAGTGCACCCTGCCCATAGGCTATTAGCAGTCTCCCATGTATGTGATTCTTTGAGCAGGGCACCCCACTACAGCCCTTCAGACAGACTTCATACTCTGAAATCCTTCAGTCAGGGACCAAAAGTAGCAAGGTAAAGTCTTCTGATCCTCACTTTTAATACAAGAATGGATGCTAGTAATAAAATACACTGACAAACCACCTGTAATTCCACTGTGAAATTAACTGGGCGCTTACAACTAAGCTGAAACAATTTCCAGCTATTTTATGCTACCCATTTAACTTCAAATATTTCCACTTCAAGACTGGCTAAAGAAAAAGTACGAAAGGCAGAAAGTCACTAAGTAATGTTTCTTCCACCCACCAAATGGTTATTATTCTTAATAATGCATACAGAAGCAGGAAGCATTTCTTTCCCCACTACTTGATACAGCATGCAGTCTTTTTGACTTTCCTCTATAACCCATCCCCTAACATGAATCTAACATGTTTCTACATACCAAGTTCCTCTTCCATCCACCTGGGCATCAGCAGTGCTTTTAAAATGAAACCAAATTAATTTCCAGGGAGCTTGCTGTAGCTGGATTTTATTCTTGTGTTGTCTAACAAATCCAGAGCTATTTTAGGAGTCTATTAAACATTTCTCTACAGCTATTAAGGTGCTTCAAATGAAAGGAAGATATAAATAACAGGTACTGTATTTCATTCTTACCACATGTTACACTGACTTCATTTGGGATCATGGCCTTCTTGCACAAGGCAACATAGGATGATCAAATACAGATTCAACAATACAGCTGAACATTATAAGAAAGCCTGGCAATATAAAAAGCCTCATCAGTCAATGTCAAACTTCTTTGTTATTTGCCAGGGGATGCACAGCCCAATTCTCATGAGATTGTTGCAAAAGAGTATCTAATGGTGATATTTTATCATGTCTTATGATCAGCAGCTGAGGGAACTGGGACTGTTTAGTCTGGAGCAAAAGAGACTGACGAAAGACCTTATTGCTCTCTACAACTACCTGAAAGAAGGTCGTAGCATGATAGGTCTTGGTCTCTTCTCTCAAGTAACAAGCAATGGGACAAGAGGAAATGGCTTCAAGTTGTGCCAGAAGATGTTTAGATTGGATATTAGGAAAAATTTCTTCATCAAAACACCTGTCAAAATTGAAGCAGTCTGCCCAGGGAAGTGGTGGAGTGACCACTCCGCAGGTATTTAAAAGACATGCAGATGTGGCACTTAAGCACATGATTTAGTGGTGGGCTTGGAACTGCTGGGTTAATGGTTGAACTCTCAATGATCTTAAAGGTCCTTTCCAACCTAAACAATTCTACGATTCTATGAGATCCTACTTCGCAACTGTGCCAGAAGACCACAATAAATGTTGTCACGCAACACTGTGACATCTTACAGGGCTTTTCTGAATAAGCCTTGATTGATAACAGCACATTTCTGTCAAACAGCTTATCCTCTCTGGGCTGCAGCACATGGAATTGTTAATATCGAACAAATATTCAGATACTGCAGGGTGTGGTGAGAAATGCCAAAAACAAACAGGTTTCCTATAATCTGATTTTGGGCACCTAAATTATAAGGTTAAACACCTCATACCATTCAGAGATAGCAGCACAAGCATTCACAGAACAACTTAATAGCTACAGCTTAAATGACATTGTTCTTCCAACCCAAACTATTCTGTAAGTCTATGATTCTTGGCTGTATTCTGAAAAGAACCAATTTCTACCACTAGGGAGCCTAGGGAATCTGGTCCACATTTATATGTCCAGTGACACAGACTGCAATGATTCAGATAATCATTTATAAAACTATAACACGTAGGGCACAGGAGGACACACTAAACTGAAACAAACAGTAGTAGGGAAAAAATCATAGGCAGATATAAGTTAATATAAATCCACCTACATCAGTGGAGTTTTGCTTGTTTCAAGCTATCAAAGAACCACAGCAAAATTAGTTTGCTGCTGCTTCCTATTACAAACAGGGAGCCAGTCTCTCAGTAAGAATACATTCAAAAAGTAATTAAAAACTGTAACAGGTAAATGCAAAAAATAAAACCAAAAAACCCGAAGATAAGCTGGTGCTACGGTTGTTGGTATAATGTTTCCTTCATTTTGAAAGCCTCCCTTCATAAGCTAAATGCTAACAAATCAAAGTGATTTCTTACAAAATGCATTTGTGCTTAGACATGCATCTCACTGACCTCACTGAATGCCTGACTACAGTATACCTTTTTAGTCCTGCTGCTAAATGGAACTGCATCATGTATACATGTCTAAAAAAAGCATATCAAACCAAGGTTTTTTTAAACCAAACAGAATAAATTCTTTGCAGTATTCTTGAAATACACTATGCTCCTCTTTCCTTTGAGCTGCAATTGAGAATTATCGAGATCTCACATAAGGCTACATGAAAAAGATGAACAGCAAGCAAACCAAGCCAAGTGCTTCCCCAGCTCTGCCAAGAATTAAACACACAGCTCCATCAGCAAGAGGGATTTCTTTAGTAACAAATTCTCAGCCTGTACCTAAAAGGCTTTCTAAAGCTGCAAATTAAAGTTTAAAGGCCACTAGAAAAGCCTCAAGACAGGGAGAGCTCCTATAGGAAAAATGCTATATAGAATTTCCAGAAAGAGAAAGGTAATTATTACTTTTAGTAAAAACAGTAATAGCAGCAATAGTCCCTATTTTTAATGATTCATTTTCCCGAAAGGTCTCGGCATATTTTATAAGTTACATAAGCACCAGTGTGTGGTTCACTTAATATTGAAATTCAGCCACCTCTGAGCACGACTGCAAAAGACAGTATTAAATTACATTTGAGTATGACAAAAAAGGTAAATTAATTTGAAACCACAAGGGAAGTTTCACAAGGCATTTGGAGAAAACATCTGGGCTACAAAACACTGCCTGGAAAACTGCCATGGAATATTTAAGAAAATGAAATAGTCAAGCTTTCTTGCATGTCAAATAGAAAAAAGGGGGCACCTCTCCATCTCCTTCCCCTTGCCAGCACCACACTGAAACAAACCCGGAAGGCAGTTTGTAAGAAACTATAAGGGATAAGCCCAAGTACAGTTTGGGATTAGCAGCTATTTAGAAGGCAAAACACACAGGCACTACTTGCCCTGGAAATGGATCTATCAGGAGAAGGATGGCACAGTCCATTAGTTCTGTTCCGCTTTGCATATGTGAAAGCATGGGCTGACACATACTCACAGCTGATACATCTGACTGATAACGTACTATTAGTCTGATTTGTCTTAGCACAGTATTAAGATTAAGACAAAGGTGCACTATGATGAACAAAACTGCAGCAAAACCAATGGATTTTTGAAGGAAATTAATCTGACTTTACAAGAGAGCACATGACAAAGACAAGTGCTACCTTGGTTCACATCTGTCCTACGGTAATTCTGCTTGTTATTAGTGACAGTGAACAAGGCTGAGCATTTCACATTCTTCCATTTCTGTTAATATAGCACAATAAGTCAAGGCTTCCATTGTACAGAGCAAGCTGGAATACTGTTAGCCCTACTCCAATGAATGCACAGATCTCCTGTGATGTGTCACATACAAACATTTCTGCTCCTTTTTGCTCAGCTTTTCCATCTCCCTTCGTTCACTCTCACCACTGAACTCCACCAAGAGTGCGGTATTTCTCAGGGTTCAAGTGCTTACACCCAGGAAGCATCATAAAGTAAATAAAAACAAGAATGGGAAAAGCACATCAGAAACGTACTTGGACTTATTTTACATTGTGGCCAAAACCAAAAGCATCAGACCCAGAGCTGATAATCTAGTACCACCCTACCATGGTTAAAATATGTTTCATTTACTTTAATATAAAATAGCTAAAGATAGCAAGACAGAATTGTCTTTTCCCTTTAACCTGTTTTGATGGCTCAGCTGGCTTCTGACTACTTGAGGCTTACAAGTCATCTGAACACATTAGTATGCAACTATTTAATAACACTACAGTGATTAAGTGTCTGAAGTTATCTTAACCAGTTCAGTGAATGTCTAACACGAAGCGAGCTAAATTAACAGTGGAGGCACGATGGCTCTGATTATGGCAAGAGTATTACAGCCATTTCTTTTAATAGTAATCTCCTGTCAAATTGATGCCCATAGATATCATAAAATTGTTTAACACTGAAAAGTGGCCACATTGCTGTCATTCCCAGAAGACTTGCCACAAGAAGGAATGGACCACAGAGACTTAAAGTGCCCATTAATGCTCATAAAGAGTCATCTTAAAAGGTGAAGTGTTGCCAGCACACTGGAAAGAAACTTTTGCAGACAAGAAAGCTAATCGCACTTTTTATTAAGTTCAGAAACTTAGCAAGGAACAAAAGCCACAGCTTTTAGTGTCTTGGGAAGTTTGGGTAGTCTAGCACTGGAAGAAGCAACCCAAAAAAGATGGAGGAATCTCCAAGCTGCACCAAGACAAAACCACAGCTGACATGGTCTATCAGTACCAACAATCCTACTTCCAGTAGGATGTTGAGTGAAATTAAGCTCAGACGCCCCTTTCAATCAACTTTTCCAAGATTCTGTGATCTTGTGTGCCCACACAAACCAAGCCAAAGCCTAATTGCAATGGGAAATGGTTGCAACAGCTCCTGATATGGCAGTAAGGCCATATGGCTGGACAGCTCTCAGGTAAAAACCCACAAAAAGTCTTGTGTAGATGCTTTCAGCAGCAACTTTTCTCCAGAGGATGGATTGTGGCATTGCGCTCCACCTATCAGAAAATATAGTAGGTGAAGGACTGAGGCATATCAACCATTTTCTCCTTTAGCCTTTTCCCTGAGAAGCTGAAACATGAAGATGCTCCACGTGTTCAAATTAGAAGTCTGACACACTTCAATTCTCTCCAGAACAGCTGGCATCAGCATGTATCTGGTTACAGATGCACAAAGAATCTTAGTAGATAAGGAGACTTCGGTAGAAAAAAAAGTGGCTTTTTCTTTTTCTATTACAGTCTTCATGGTTTAACTTAGAAAAATCTCTGCTTCAAAAGCCTTTCATGCATACGAATGTGATTTTTAGCTTTTCTTTCAACTTCAATGATACAAAGTCTTGTTAGAAAAAAAGTAAGTGGAAGGAATAGCTGCTCAAGGGTAAACAAAATACAAAAACGAACAAGCCTTTCTTCAAGGAGTGCACCATTGCACCCTTCACCCTCACTGGTACAGAACATCTTCTTTCGCATCTTTCAAAAAGCATGTGCAAGCACACACAAGTGTGCATATGCCACTAAACACACTCCAATTTTTAATTAGCTGATGAAGTTCCCAAGACACAATAAATTCAAATGTTTTGTGCACTTTTTTTTTTTTTTTACCTCAAGAAAAAATAAAATAAAAAAGTGAGGTATCC
>JAVHNF010072528.1:0-16689 GCA_034783455.1 Micropsitta finschii
AAGTCCTTGAGCAAATATTTATTGCGTGGGACATTTCTTGAGACACTGCATAGTGGATGTGTAGGGAATGTGGCCTTCCATTGTCAGCCTTGGCCAATGTAGTCTCGATATCTGGGAATGGGAGAAAGAGAAGCAGGGTGATGATGTAGGAATAGATGATGGAACTAGATGATCTTAAGGTCCTTTCCAACCCTAACTATTCTATGATTCTATGATTCTATGCGGTAGAAATGATGAAACTGAGAACCCTCCAAATAACATGTCTAGGACCTAATTCTCATGCTTCCAAATTCATGATTGCTGTTGAAACAATTCATTTTACACAGATGTGGCCTTTGTGTGGGTGGGAAACTCTGAGATCTTTTGAAGTACAATCTTTATTCAGGAACATTTACAGAAATGGATAGGGCATCAGTTATCTTTTTATAAAGCCGCAATAAACACTTGTTTCTCCTGCAAGTTATGAACAAAATTTTGCCATGCTTCAGGAGACTCTTGAAATACTCCACATCTGTCACCAGGGCCTGCAAATTTTGCACCTGAAGCACTGGTGTTCTGTGTCTACTGCATGCAATTAAACTATTTCTGATCCCTTTCTACATTGGTATCTGTGTTCTGGGCATTCATGTTCTGAGTTAGCAATTTCAGTCATCAGTTTTCAGTGTCTAGTTAGAACTAAAATCTGATGAAACTTTCCCTTCAAATCTGTCATTTTGAATCTACTCATAGAAATGAAATCAGGCACTGTCTTAATACAGTTTTATAAACCAAGGACTGTTTTGCTGGGCTTAATTTAGGCATCAAACAGAAGCTAAAATGCAGAGTTCTGGTTTAGCGTGCTGGAAAAATTGAAGTGTGTTTATACCTTGCACCAAGCATTGGCATTAATGTTCAATTTTGTGCTGTTTCTTGTTCTCTAGAAAGTTTAAAGTATCCAAGCAGATTAAACTGAAAAGGGAGCCGATGAGAAAATGCTGATTGTCCTGTGTTTCTCAGGTACCATTACCTTTTTTGTACAGTTAGAAGGAAAATGTCATCAGGAATTCCCACTGAGGGATGCACAGCACATTTAAGCATGCTTCATAGGAATTACGCAGGTTTCCAAAATCAATTGGCTGAAGAACAGCTGAACCTAGCATCTATACCTGTCCTATGATCTAAGTAAAGGAACCTTATTATCACCCTGTTAGCAGGGTTGGGAGAGTCCTGCGACTGGGATGTTCTGATTGTTTCTTAGACCCAGACTAGGAGTTTATCTCCTATGGGGAGTTGTTGCAGACCTAAGCCTAGAGTTTGCATTCAGATTGGAGCTTTTCCGCCACAGTAGACTTACTGCAACAGAGCTGGATCAGCATGTGGTTTTGTTTTTTGTTAAGTGGGCAGAGTATACTATATATATTTGTGAATTATGAGGCCACTGGCAGTTGTAATTCTGGTCTGCTGAGTGCCACATGCCCTCAGTCTCACTGAATCTTGGAAGCAAGCTGCATGTCTTGCCCAAGGTCACACAGAAAGCATGTGGCGAAGTCAAGAATCAAACCAGTCTGACACGTACTTTTAAGAGCTTTCCTCTAATGCAGCAAAGAACAGCATTCATCTTTAACAGCAAACCAGTGTGTGGCAGTTTGTTGTCCTCTGAATCATCACTCCTGCTGAACGCCTCCCTTGGGAAGGTTGTTAAACTTCTACAGCATTCACAAAATCTTAATGGCTTTTGCCAAATGAATTAAGAGCCCTTACAGCTTTCATGCTGTGTAGTGTGGATTTTGGAAACTTATGCCAGTAAAACAGTAAATCTCTCAGAAGCAATAGGAGGCAGTGAGGATAATAGCACAAAAGGTGAAGAGTGCTGTCACATTTACCCAAATGAAAATTATAAGAAACCATTTTGGTGGGTAATTGTATAAATCAGTGATAAACAATTGAATGAAAATGAACAATTTGGGAATCTTTTCAAACTGCTAAAGCCTCAAAGCAAGTCAGAGGGAGTTTTTATCTTGTGCTTCTGAAGCCTTGTTACTCTAATGGTTGTTAGATGTTATATGCTTATCTTAAGACCAAGGAAAATGTTGCTGCTTTAGTTTCCCATTTAGTTAAAAAGAGATTGGACCTATTACATTCTGGACACTGAGTATTCCCTTTGGGAGATATTAACGTTGCTATGTCTTTTTTCTTTCTTTCTCTTTCTTAAACAAGCAGGCTGAATGATGGCACCTCTTACATTCTGTAGTGTGACAAAAGATGCATTTCTGCTGAAATATGCAACTCTGAACTTTTTTCCAGAGGTTGCTCAAAGGTGTCTCTGTACAAGCCTTTTCATTAAAAACCTTATTTTTCAAGGCTCCGTATTCTTACTCATAAAAGCTGGATCAAGACTGGAGCTGAGCGTCTGGAAGGTTAGTTTAGTGGAGGAGATCTTTTTTCCTTACTTTTCTTCTTTTTCATTTCTACAAATTAAAAGGAGCTAAAAAAGGTGAAAGTGTCTTTTTTGAAGGCTTTTAGTGAATAATACCCCTTGTTTCTTCTGCTGTAGGAACCTGTCAATAGGATTCAGTCAATAGGGTGATGAAGAAAAGGCCTGCACTTTCTGAGGGGGAGGGAAATAGTGATTTCTGTTGGAGTTCATCCAGCTGGTGCTCTCTGTCTCAGTGCATTACAGTTTTATGGTTCTTGCAACTTTTCCCTTGAATAGAAAATTCTAAATCATAGTTAAAGTTGAATGGTTGCTAAGTCTAATGCATATTATTAGTATCATACAATCCGATTGATTGTAACATGGGCTTGCCTGGGACTGGAGCAAGCTCTGTTAACTGCAGTCAAGTCTTAGCAAGTTCTATTTACCTGACTAGTGTTTGATCAATAAACCAGCTTTTTGTCAAAATGTGTATCCTGTCAAGGTCCTGCTCAATGCACCTTCAGTCCAAGAGTCTGAAATGCTACCCCAGTCCAGTTAAGTGGTTGTTTGATCTGCCCCCAGTGAAGAATTGCCATTCTGTTCTTATCCTCAGATGTTAAAATCGAAAAGCTTATCTGCTTCTAGTAGGCCTGTAGTGAAGCTTTTGTAGCAGGGAATAATCTTGAATACTGGCCAGTACCTTTAATGAATGCTGAACTCCAGCAAAGGTGTCCACTTTTCAAGTGGAAAAGAACTTCATTATGCTTGTGGTATATGCCTTATACTGCCTGAGTCCCATGTCAAATCTGAAGTGTTGACCTATCCACACAGTATTGCTAGACTAGGCTAAATGACCTAATTTATCACTTCTCTCTCTCTCTGACTTGTTACAAACACCTACATTCATCAGGAAACTTCAGCTAATCATCCCCATCAGGATGGGAGTGGGAGTTGGACATGGGAATTCTGACTCAGTTACATTCCTTTGGAACTCGCTTCTCCTGGAACTCTACCTGACCTTTAGCTCCAAAAATGCTTCAGGATAAGTTATTGCCCTAGTCCCACTCCCCCCTCTGCCTCCCCTCCTCCCTTCCCCTTCCTGCATAGTAGAAGATGAAATAAACAGTTAGAGGAAACATGGATTCATTTGGCTTCACATGCATTGCAGCGAAACAAGTTACGAGGCTTCTGTTCTGCATTCTAGTGTGATTAAGATGAATACAATTTTAGCTTGCGTTTTGCACTCTCTAGAGATCTTTGGGTCTGTAATTTATATTAATCCAGACCTGCCTGCCTGCCCCTCTGCTTGCTGCTTATCTACTTCTTCTGCCATTTCTTCCTACTTAGTAGGCTGAGTGAGAGTACTAATTAGACTCTGGTGCCAATTTACTGATGCACCATCTTCTGCTCGCCCCTTGAGAGAGGGATTAGCTAAACACAACAGCTCTCTTCGTCTGAGTTAGTGGCGTATGATATTTGTTGTTATTCTGTCATGAATGATATCTGCATAACATGCAGTTACAGCCCTCTTTCCATATTGAAATCTGTATGGTATCCTTTCATTTCCCTTGAAGGACAATCATACCCTGTGCAACTATCTTCATAGTTTTATGGCTACGGGAAGTTTCTAGACATTTTTTTATATGGTGGGTGGGAGAGGAACATTGACTTTTAAAGCCCCATACAGGTTTTTTTTCCTCTACAGAAACACATTGTCATTCCAGCTATGGCTATAGAGAAATTTGTTACAGTAGGATGAGCTGCACATGCAGTTCACTGTAACAGAATTTAAAGTAATGAGGTAAGGGAGTATGTTTACAGTTTTAACAGGGGCCCACCACAGAATACAGAGTAACACTGGAACCTGAATTGATTGTAAATAACCTATTTTCTCTTTCTGCATAATATTTATCAGCAGCATGTAGAGAATTAATTTTGAAGGTGTGGAAGCTGTTCTGATATAAAACAAGGCAAAAGCCAAACCTAATTTTAAATATTGTAAAATTCTGTGCATGATCTGATAGGGACAAGATCAGAGGGCTGCAAAATATGGTACACAGTCAATTCTTGTACTGCAGTAACCCTAAAGACCCCAGCCAAAGCCATGAATGTTGTAACACTGACAGTACTGGCAAACATAAGAAAGAGCATCTCGGGCCCAGCAGTATCTGCTACAAGACACAGCAGTGATAAAAGAGATGTGATCAGACTGGCTATCACAGAGGTCTTGGCAATGACAAGTGATTCTCAAGGCCAACTGCAGTTCACTGATTTCCATTAGGAGTAGCTCATTACATGCTAAATTGGCCGGTGGGTATTTTATTCTCGGTTTATATTTGGCTCTGTATAGACCAGACCAAGTTTGTCGTTATAGAGCTCCAGTGGATGGGTTTTTAAAAACTCTTTTCCTCTGCTGCCTTCTGAAGTTTACTCATATAAAACAAGTCCTCTGATCTTAGTGACTTCATGTTCATGTAATGCAAGCCCTGACAGAAGTGAAGTTCACCCATTCAGTGGTTTGCAGAAAGGCACCAAAGCAAATCCATCTTCCTGTTTAAGGGATATTACTATGAAGCTGCTTTTTGATATTCACCAACTGTCATGCAAGCATGTAGTAAAGTGCCTGGTATTATCTGTAGTGAGCATAGAGGTTATGGCACAAGTGAAGAGAAAAATAAAGAACTGGGAAGTGCAGCCAATAGCTGGAATTTTGCTGTAACATGGGTTGGTTTGATTTAACCCTGAGCAAAGTCAATTAATCAAAACACACACAAAAAAATAAGAATCCAAGGGCACAAACAGCAAGGATTAATACATTCTCCTGGCAGTTGAGGAGAATCATAACAGAACCAGAGGTTTCTAGGATCTTGCTATGGAATTTTTTTGTCTTTGAATTTGCAGCACTGGAAGGTTTGTGTTCCCCACGCAGTGATAAATTCTCTTTTTACAAACTGGTCTGAGAAGGAGGAGGGAGGGAACTGGGTGGAATCAATTACAAACCATATCAGACATTTAAGTTTAAACACAAGACCTTGCAAAGGCTTGCATGAAATCTTACGAGCAATATAAACAGGACTGGTGCCAAACTAAGCACCAGAAGTATTCAATAATAAAACACAGCTGTCTCCATTGGCACCTACCCATGAAAGTTTGTCATTTTTACTGTTGGAAATGCTGACAAAGAGAAATCTAAAAAATGAAAACATTTTTTTTTTTTTCAAAAGAGAGAGGTTTTCGTGAACTGCAACCTAAATATTCATTTAACATTGGAACATTCCATTAAAATAATTTATAACATAATTTCTTCTTAGAAACACATTTTGACAGAGTTCTTTTCAAAGGCTTTGGTTGAGCTTGGCAGTGCTAGCAGCTTTGCTTTCAAATCCATAATTCTTAATTATTAAAATACTCTCTATACACTTTCCTTGGATTCCAGTGAGGCACATCAAAGCAGGGGCCCTCTTTGCTTTGGCTTCTTGCACACCATGTCAGCTGAGGAGGAAGCAAGCATAACACAGCTCTGTAGACAGCCCAAGCTTGAGGTATGTAAACCTGATCCACAAAAGCAGTCCCAGGAAACTTGCAGAGTTATGAATTACTTCTGAGAGGAAGGCTTTGCAGAACTGGACCCTGCATGGAGGCTGCTACAATACCTCTGGCTCACTCCATGAGCTGTGAGCCTTTTGAAATAGAACTGGACCAAACCTGTTATCACTTGTAACTTGCTTTACACCTGTGGGAGGCTTTCTCAGGAAAATTAAGTAGTCTTAAGTCCTTAGAAGTGGAAGGCATATGTGCACTCACACATGTGTTCACACAAAGAAATAAATGTGTGTGTTTGTGTTTGCTCTGTAATTCTCATCTGTTGTGTGATCTGCTTTGGCAGGGAACTTCTCTTACTCTCTTATTTTGCTTCACTTCTGAACTGCTTCCTAAACAGCTGGGCTATGAGCCCATGAGTCCATCTGAGATATAACACTATAAGACCATGTTTTAGCACCTTTCAAGACACCTTGGGAGATTTCCTACTTTGACTTTAATCAAGCAAAATAAGGACATTATTTACCAGTTAAAGAAAGATTTAGCATTTGGATTTATACACCTTTATTTAGAAGGATCCTATGATATAGGGGTAAGTCACTCCTTCCCTGCATCACTCCATGAGCTTCTGATCCTTATGAATTCAAGTTTCTTCTTTCCACTAATGAAGCTGCATTTTCTCCTCTCCCAGATGTGTCCCCTAGCTTTGCTCAGATCCTGTCTTGGATTCCTGCCACCACTTGCACTGATCATGGTTAGCTGAAGGATGATCAGGTAGTAACTGCATTACTAAAGATAATTCTCAAAAAACGTAATCATTTTCCTTATATTTTCTTCTTCCCTGTCACCCCTTTCTGCCCCGCTACATCCTTTGTCACTGGAAGTTGTTTTTCCTAAAGCTGCTTTTCCTATAACTGATAAAACCCCAGCTCTTCTGGTGGCCTCATTCTAGCTGAAGGGCTAGGAACCATTCTTCTTCAGGTAGACCACTGCATACTTGCAAGACAAAATTAGCTGGGTGTGTTCATAAAGAGCTTTCCTTCTTCCAACGGAATGTCTTCCATTTAACATCTGAGGTCTTTCACAAGCCTTCTCCCCTGCATGTGCTTATAGTGTCTCTAAGGAATCAGAAAGGGATGTAATGGTCCCACTTCAGAATTCTTTAGACTTCTCTCTGACTATAATACCGCATTTTTGAGGCACAATAGTAATACGTAGTTGGTTTTCTGAACTTACAGTGTCAAGGAAGTGATGTATATGCTTGGTCTTCAGATGACCTGCTCTGAATTGTAGTGTATATTAGTTTTCTTTGTACCAAGACTGAAGTCTTTAAGAGACTATCAAGTATGTAGAATACCAGACTAGAGCATAGGAAATTAACATGTAAAATGCTCCTCCTGTTAAAATTACAGTTACTGTACTGTTCTGCTTAAAATACTGCTGTCACAAAATTCAGCTTGAAATTCATATGATCAGTCTCAAAGCAACTGCCATCAACAGTTCTCCTGGTCAGTCATGTGCAGTTTAAGTACTGATTAAATTTTACAAAGATGGTCAAAAATGACATGTCAGCATTGTAGAGCTGGGCTCTGGGATTGCTTTGAGCTTGCAGGCAATACACAGGCCAGCAATTATTAATGTTTAACTGAATCACATTGCAAGTGCTGAGAAGACACTGTAACTTTAAGGGGGTAATTTCTTTAAAGGCTAAGAGTGACTGTTATCTTTTTAAAAATTCTATATTTATTGCAGCTTAGTGCTTAACTGTGAGCCATGCTATGTAACAATAATGGAACTGCTCAGACAGCAATTTACCAGTGTGCTCGAGGCCCTGTCAAACCATGTGGAGTGATGCCATAATCAAATTCATAATGTCCTATCTTTTTCAGATAAAATAATCATCAAAGGAGTGCTGGCATGAACAGAGAAAAAATTCAAGGCTCAGACATGCTCTAATGTAGTGAGCTGTGACACAAATTGGGCTGTCCCTGGTTTGTCTTTTTTCTCTCTCTGTGCTTCCAATTGGTCTGCCAAAGAAATGCTTTTGGCTTTGTTTCCTGCCATCTTCTCAGACAAAGGAGCTTTATAAAGGCAAAAAACTTAAAAGGGTTAACATTTCAGAGCGAAGTGTTTGTGTGTCTCTGTGTGTGTCCCCTTCCTTTTCCTTTGACACAGTTATTGGCTGGCATTATAGAGAGCAAGTCCACAGACTTGAGATTTTCAGTTCAATCAATGAAATATTGTTTAGAAAAAAAATGGAGTTAAGTGCATTGTCTGCCCATTACTCCATTATGGTTTGCCCTCAGTCATGGAAGTGAGACAAAGGTAAATCACATTTGTAGTTAACCTAAACCAGCTTTTTCATCTTGCGGAACTATTTAAAGTCTCTTTTCTGTTTGGTGATGAAGTACATGCCTGTCACTAAACATATTAATAATGCTGCTGAAGTCAATAGAATGATACTAGTGTTAAAAGCAGTTGCTTATGTATATACTATCCATGAAGAAAACAAGAAAGGAAATCACTGCTCAAGGGCAACAAGAATTAAAAGATAAACCTTTCCCATCATGCAATGCAATACACAGAAAGGAAAAACACCTGATTTTTTGTTTTAGCAGGGTCCAGTTCAACAGCTCATGAAGTCATTACAGTGGGTTTAGGTTTCTGGGTTTTTTTCTCTTCAAATTTATTTCCCTGACATTTGGCCCAGACCAACTTGAACATCCCATTGCTCAGCTTGTGCGCTTGCTTGGAGTTGTTTCTGGTTAAAATACTTGCTCAGGTCTTGATGCCATATCTCACTTGAATGCTCCAGTGCTGTATATGAGGCCCAGGCTCTACAACAGGCTTTATATCTTTTGTGGGGTTTTGTGAACTGCAAGGCAGGTGGAGCCCAGCTCTCCAGTGTGCTGAGCACCTTCAGCTCCTGCAGGGAGAACCACAGCAGGTGCTCAACGATTCCCAGGGGATCAGAATCCAACTGCAAAGCTGTGTCCTTGTCTCTGTGTTAAATTTACAGAAGTAGGAAATACCTGTTTTCCACAAAGGTATTACAGAAACAACGAAACCTCACAATGCTTCCCAAGGACTTCTGCACCTGTAACAAGGAAAGGGCATATGAGCCTAATGTTTTCAACCTTCTTTCCAAACACTGTTGTATTTGATTTTGGCCCCAGAAGTGAAGACTCTCACTTTCTTATTTCCTCACATGAGTAATCCTCCTACAAAAGTTACCAAAAAGTTGGATAATTAAGGGGCCCAAACGTAGATTTTTGAAAATGTTATCTTCAATCTATTTTAAGCTATGTAGAGCTCACAAGTGTACTGTTCTGATGGGGAAAAACACACAAAACATCAGTATGAAAATGTACTGTGACACTACAGAATACTAATCACTCCTACACAGAGAGAGCCTTCATTTTATCTGCTTTTGCAGAAGGTTTTTATAAAGTCAGATTTTAGAATAACTAAAACCCAGTACAACTGAAGGAGACAAAGCTTTGCACTTGAACAAAGGGATGTTTTCTCAAAAAATAACAATGACGATCTGGTTTGTGCTTTTATAGCTGTGCATATTCTAGATGATGGATAGATGGTTACACAAGGAGAATATATAGTGAGCTGATTATGTTCTCCATTAAAAAAATCCCAGGCAACTAAGCTTCAATGCAAATTCACGTGATGTGACTGCTGGCAGATTTGGCTGAAGGATTTTAAGTATTGGGCCTGCTCCTGCTCTAAATGATGGCCAAACATCATTGATAATTCACCAAAGAGAGAACAATCCCTCCTGCCTGTAGAAGTTCAGGAGGCAGCTTTTCCCTTTCTTTTAACCTTGGACATACCACAACTTGGACATCTGGTTCACATCACCACAAGTGAACTGGTTTGCCACAGACTTTTCCTGTCCTTGTACAAGGATTTCTATCCCTTTCCTTCCATGCCATGTCTTCCTGGATGTCTTCATTGGGTAAGCTCCTGGGCTGATCCATGAACTGAATAGCCAGGCAGTAGCCAGGCAGGAGAAAGGGCTCCCATCTTCTTCACCAGCTGTAATATCCTACAGGAAAGGGCACAACTGGAGGTAAGCCAGTACAAGGGAATCTAAACCCTGTTCTTGTGCTACAGGGACAGTGCAGGTATTCTTGCCCCAAAGAAGAGTCACAGTTGCAGAGATAAACTTACTGCCTTCCTCAGGACTAGGAAGAAGTGTCCCATAATTGTGGGTAGAAGTTTATTTTCTCCATGCCTCGATAGGTTCCCCAGTAAATCAGAAACAGACTAATGTATCCGAGAGAAACAGTCTCTGAAACCTGGATAATCCATTTGACTCGAACTGAAGATGAGTACTTCAGCAGAGGGTCCTTCCAGATACTGAGGGGGTTTGGAGCACTTTTCATTTTGCTCTATGACTTTATAGGACACATGTTCTGAGCCACCCCTCAGATTCCTTGGCACTACCTAGTGCCAGAGTTATTTGAGTATTAGTCCTTACAGAACGTGCTCTGGTTTCCTGCAGAGGGAAATTGTCATTTGCCACTGACTGGAGTTTATTTGAGAAGAGTACAATGATAGGAAGAATGAGGGGTTTAAAAACATTTTAGTTCATAAACTTGAAAAAAAAATGAAGGAAAGAAAGAAAAGAAGTCCCATTTTGAGTTATTTTGGTGAAGTCTTAATCATTTGCCTCTCTATCACCTCAGTACTTTAACAGTGGGGTTTTCTGTAAATGGCTCCTCTGGTATCGTGGATGATAAAAACATCAGAAAACTCTAGAGAGATTTTTTAACTTGTTGTTCTGTTGTTCCTGTTGGTGATGGAGTTCGGGCATCAGATAAACGTAAGGATCAGCTGTGACCAACCTGGTTCCATCTGCACTAGCTCATGCCTGCAGCAGGTTAATCACACTTTTGCTGTGTTGTGCTGTGTGGAACCACTGCCCTGCTCCCCTAACTGGTGGCTTTCACCGCTCCATCACTCACAGTCTTCTTTTCCTCTTTACACCTTTATGGTATATTTTTGTAGCACAGTTCACTAGGGCTTCCTTTTATTTTATCCAGAACTACCCATCAGTTAAAAAGAAAGAAAGAAAAAAGAACTCTTCATTTAATTCTGAAATGTTTTGATCATGCATCCAAAGTACAAGCTTTACATATTTCTTGGTATCCATGGCTAAATTCATAGAGTCCTTAGTTGCTTGGAAGGTCGTAACACTCATGATGTCAAGTAAATGAGGTTGAGGTGGAAAAGTGGAAGCAATGCCATGTTGCTACTTTCCGTCTACCAAGTGAGATACTACTTCATATGCACTAGCTGATTTAGAATCACAGAATAGTTAGGGTTGGAAAGGAACTTAAGATCATCTAGTTCCAATTGTGATATTTAAGGAGCTTAAACAGTTACAAGAGAACTGTGTTGGAACAATAAGTGACTTACGCATATTTGTTTGAGTAGTAAGGGTTATTTTCATTGCTGAAAACGTGGTGAACAGAGCACTGAGAGAAAGTAAGAGATTCATGCTTAGCTTTGGAAAATTCTGTCTCTGCGCAATGAGCATAGCTGACCTCAGTGCATCATGTTTACCAGCAGAATTTAAACAACCAGGATAAATCACTGTCACTGATAGCAACAGGAAGTTAATCCAACAACCTTGAGAACATCATTACAATTTTTCACACATTTTCTATCTTTTCAGTGTCTAAGTGAAATCTTATTTCTGTGCTGAAGTCCTTGGAGCTATAGAAAGCAAAACTATCAAAGACACCTACATATCTCTGCCTTATCAACAAATAAAAAGCAGACACAACAGAAGAGAAAGCAGATGGCCTTGCAAGCGCCCTGAAGAAGATTCTCCAGGTCACATTTGGTAGGTGGTGAAAAGAATCTATTCTACAATGAGTTACACCTCTTACAGCCATTGTCTTCCCTGTGCTTGTGTTAACAGATGCTGTGTGATACCTTCTGAGTCTGAGTCCTGATGTTAAAACTGCTTCATTTATTTAGAAACATGAATTCTTAGCATAAGACATTATAGGGCAGAAGTTCTCCAGCCGATCTAGATTCCCTTTATTCTCAGTGGAGAGAAATAGGATGCATCCAACCTATTTTAGATGCCTACCATAAAAAAAAATGTTGCAACACACAAGCTTCTTAGCACTGACATTAAAGGAAGTTGTGATGACTAGCTCAGACAGGGATTTCAACACTGTAGATGTCTCAGACTAGGTGAGACAAGACCTGCCCACAGCTATGTGGGTATTGCCTTAATGAATCACAACCACAGAGATTTCTCCAGTATTTTGAGAGATGGTAGAAATCTGGTGGTTTTGGTTTCCTGGCAGTACTTGACTGGAAAATGAATGAAATTAAATTCTGTGGTAATTTGAAAATGTTTTGGTTTATTTCAAATTTACCCTGACATGAAATTTTTTAAGCTTTCAGTTCTTTAGAGAGTGTTATTTTGATGCTCTAGTTTGAGCTTTGTAAAAAGTGCATTTTAAACCAATAGCTTTAAAACTTTGAAACAAAAACTGACCTCAGACAGAAAAGGGGACTCTTTTATGTAGAAATTTGTAGTGATCCTTTTTGAATTCTTAAGTTTTATTTAAAATGAAACAGTCATTAAAAATGAATGCATCATTCCTGCTGGGTTCTTCCTTTTCACAGGAAAAAGACTGCACATGAAAATATTTCCTTTTCTGAATATCATAATTCTGGATAGGGTGGTGCTTGGGAGAAAGGTGCAAGTATTTAGTGTCAGAAGTAGATGTTCCTTACAGATGTTGATCCTGACTGATGTTTGTGTTATCCGTAGAACTAGTTCTCTGTCACACTGCAGAGGCTCTTCGCCCCTTGACTTCTTAAGTCTGAGTATGCCACTAGTTAGTCATGTAATATGTTAAAGTGTTTAATACAGCTCCTGGATTTTGCTTTGTTTTTTCATTTCCCTAAGGCTCAGAATTACTAATGAAATTAGTCTGAAACTGAAGTAGGATTCTGACACTCTGTGTCCCCAAACTCCATTTCTGATCAGGCCCAAAGATTTATTACTTCTTTCTCTGCTTCAAACATATTCTAGAGGTGGCACTGAGCCAATTGTTTATAACCGGTTTTTATTTAACTAGCATTCTTTGGTAAAATAAAATGTAATTCTATTGAGATTCCCCATTAATTATAATGAATATCTGTTAACCATAATCAATTAAACCACAGTTTGGAAGTGCTCCCACTGCTCTCTGCTGCACCAGAGCCCAAGTTGCACTGCTGCTCTTGGCCAAGATAAGCCCAAACAATCTAATCAGCTACTGAGGAATTTTACAGCTGTCATGTCCCTTCTTCTCCTTCAGTACATAAACAGCCAAAGGGACATAAAACTCCTAGTCCAACATTAAACATGTAGAATGTCTTCCTTCATAGGTCTGAGCAAGTGGGATGACTTTTAAATTGAACTGAAACTACACCAGCTGGCTGATGTCCAGAACTGGTGTCTGGGGAGAACTTTATGAGTGGTAACTAACCATAAGTGCCCACAGCCTGGCAATGTTTAGTAGAATGTTGGCAGACACACTGTATAGTACTAATAAATTAGTAATGATAGTTAATTAATAATAGTTTGTATTCATGTGACACAGTCCTTGCTGCAATTTACTTCTTGTCCTGCTAAACTTGGACATCAACAACAGTTTATTTTCTAGTGATCTTCCTTTGTGTAGAAAACTTTTGCATCTTCCTCCTGTCTCTTCCCCTCTACCCTAAGCAAGCTACGTTGCATCAAGATTTCCTCATGAGCCTGAAATTATGGTCCTCTCATGGCACGTGTCTGGATTCTCTCCCAGCGTCCACAGCCTTCTGGAGGTGCCATGCTGAATACAGGGCTCAAGGTGAGGCCTCTCCAATGATCAGCAGTTCAGAAGGATTGCCTCCCACATCCCAGAAGTGATGCCACTTTTCAAGAATTCACATGACGTTACAGAGTCTTGCTCAGCTTGTGATCTATGTGAATACCTAGATACTTGTTTGGTCCCCTCTTCAATCTTGTATCTGTGTAACTAGCTATTCTATCCTACCTGTAGGACCTTGCACCTCTCCTTATTGAATTAGTCTGTTCATTCCATTTCACCAGTTCGTCAAAATCCTTTTACATTTTCATGTCTTTGTCTATTGGAGTTTTTCTGGTGTGTTCTCATCACTAAAATCAATGGTAAAAATATTGACTCATACCAGATGAAGGATTGCACCCCACTTATTGTATCAGTCCACTGAGACATTACTGCTTACAGAAGATTTTTATGACCAGTTTTTAATTAATTTTGTAGACCTAAACTGTGTTTTCCCCATTTACTTTTGAGATACCATATGAAACAATGAAGTTATTAATGTCAATAGATATGGCATCTACACCTTTTTTCTTCACTTGGAGCAGAGCTGGTTCATCAATAAGAGATGGACCAGGTGCAAAGTAAGCAGTAGGAATGCAGATGAGGGAGAAAAAGGTAGGACTTCCTCCTTCGATGCTGACAAATCCCTGGATCAGGTTAAATTTCACCTTCATTCTTGTTTTTCCACTTAGATCCTTATAAAAATATATTTGGTAGTTTATTGTAGTATTTGCCTGGCAGTTCAAGATGACTGACATTTTATTTCCTGGTTCCCCTTGCCTTCCTGCATTTAACGATTAGATGTTAGGATTGACCTTTTCCAAACATCTGCAACTTGATCTACTCTCCATAGAGGGCAATATCTCCATGATACCTACTAACAGCTCTCAGATTGCTTTAGCCAGCTCATAACACACCCTGGTATAAAATAAATCAGACACAATGCATATGAAACATTTAACAGGTCTCTAACTTGCTGTAGCTGCAGGATCTCAACATTCAAGGATGAAACAGTGCATTGTCCCAGCTCATCTGCTAATTGATCTGATCCATCTCCACATCTCTAGCTTGTCATTTTCTTTGGCTGATGTTATTTCAGGATAAATATTTAGGCGCCTTTCCTATGTTTTAATATAGCTTCATAAATAAAGTTATGGCTATTCCCCAGCCAAGACCAAGTCACAGATAATGTGTGAACTGAACCCTCTGGTGGCGAATGATCCTTAACAAACCTTTTAGCACATAGCAAATACAAAATAAACTCCATTAGCCTAAACATGACCTAAAGAAGCTGAACTTGCATGTTTTATCTCATGCTTGTGATGGACTAAAAGGTGAACCTGATTATCTAATGCCAGATTCACAATGATTTAATAAGATGCAGGAACCCATTTGTGAAGCTCACCATAAGATTTATGAAAACCAAAAGAAAGCTACTGAACATCAATGTGATGTTTATAGATTTAGGCAAAACTTCTCTTTTATTTTATGAATAGAATCTAGAGAAAAAAACCGTGTGAGTTCAAACAGAAGTGATCTTTTCAGGGAAACACTAAAGTTGTATTTGTTCAGTGGGAGATACTTCATTTGACCCGAACTGAAATATTTCACTTCATTTTTGAGCTATTTGGCTTGTCTGAAGGAAGGTTCATTTTTTAAACATTACCTGAACTTCTACATGAAAAATACCAATTTGAAAAAAAACATCCAATTGGGAAAATGTCAAAATGAAACTTTTTGGCATTTCTGAAACAAACATTTTAGATAAAAAATGTCAACGTGGAATGTTTTGACATTTTGAAAAATGCCTCCCTTTTTTGAATCTGAAACTTTACCAAATTTAAATTGAATTTACTATTTGTCTAGAAAATCAGAATTGCTTGCATTGGTAGTTTTCCCTGGGTAAGCAGCTAATCTTACTGCCAGGTTAGCAGTAAAACATCTGCCAAGGAACTGTACAAACGTGTTCTTTCTTTTACTGCAGCTCAGATTCAGGCTTTTCAGTGGTTATCTATCTTCACTCTTGCACTGCAAAGTATCCAGCTTCGCACCTTGCAAGCAGTTCTATGGTTCACAAGGGAAGTAAGAGTGAGAGAAATGGTTACTGTTTAACAAGGGAGCAATTTCCCCTTACATTAAAATTATATTTTTATTTAAAAACCTGGCTAGTGGCAGATTTATGAAAGTTCATTCCAGAAAAAATGGTTTCTCCATTAAACAGAAGCAAGTCTATAATTCTGACTGAGCTTTAGAGATTGTTACAGTTAAATGCTTAAATTAAAACAACCCCTTCTAGACCAAACTCACAGCATTCCAAAATAAGATTGCAAGCTGCAGTCAAGTAGCATCACTGAGTAGTTGGTGCTTGCACGGCATTTTTGGGAGGTTATAGATGCTATATGCTAACCACATTAATTACACATAATTATACAAAAATTAAATCTTATGCTTTACTGAAAAATAATGTTTTACTGTAGCTGAGAAGCTTCAGCTGTGAAGCAGTTACAGTTCAGATGCAAAAGCTACTTTGTGCGACAGAAGAAATTTCACATTCACTTGATTTCACAATTACTTCAGCTGAAGCCTAAGATGATGCTATTCTAACAGCAGCATGGGGCGAAAGGAAGCTTTGCCAGAGAACACCAAGCCTACCTCAGACCAAAAGCCAAAGTATTATGTTGATGCCAAAATACTGAGCAATATATGCCTTCCTCTTGGTGGGATCCACAGCCCTGAAAATGGCATCCAGAAAATGCAACATACTGGGAGAAAGCTGCTTAAAGCAGCCACTGCTAAGAAGGGTTTGAAAAAGGGTTAGAGATGTGCAGAAATGAGATAGGAATGTCCAAAAATGGCAGAAAGCTTCTTAGAGATGTG
>JAVHNF010072535.1:0-10158 GCA_034783455.1 Micropsitta finschii
ATCTGAATTAAAGTCATAACCAGCTTAAAATGAAAAAGCTTGAATGAACAGCATTAACTTAATGAAGCGAAGACAGGAAGAATGATGATTTTTTTGTCTCTTGCTAATTGTCTTCATTGTTCTGTGTCTGTTCAAGAGACTCCTTCTCAAGTGACTCTCACTCACTTAGAGAAGCCCTTATCCTTGCTGTTGTGGGCTCTGTGTGTAAGCTATGAAGGCAAAAGCCCTATAAATGCATAGTCTTCACTCCCATGCTGTTTGTGTTTTACCATCCTTAGCAAATGTCCTTTCAAGAAGGAAAAGAATGGAGTGGGTTAAAAAGCCTCCAAACTTTTTTTTGGTTTGGAGACCATACCCCACATGCTTCCAATTTGTCCCATACTTTATAGACCATAAATATAATGATGCGTTAATGGCAGAATGATGATCTAAGTTTAATGTTATCTGGAGTGTTTGTGCAGAACATCTTAATCTGGGAGTAACCATTATTGTCTATCATCTTGAACAACTGCTACTAGAATGCGCAGTCTCACCCTGAGAATGATGACTTCACATTTTAGAAAGGCTACAGGCATGAGCAAAAGAATAGGAAACAGAATAAGAACATTGGATCAACTGAGGTCTTCAACAACAAAACATTTGGAACATCATGAGACATTGTCCCAGTTTCTGCAAAGGGAATTTTCTTATTAAACTCCCGGATGTCTCTGAAGGCATCAGTAAAGCATGTCTTCATGTAGACTTCCAAATGTTCTTTCTCAAGATGCGAAATGCTATTGAAGGGGAAAGGGGTGGGAGGAAAGGAAGCTTTCTAATTTAGGGGAGAGCTACAGGAGTAGTGGCTACAAGTAGTGGCCAAGATCTTCTTTAGGGGAGGGTAAGAGCAGATTACTTTCATTATGGTTGGAAGGCAAGAGAGGGTTTCTCCAGCTCTGTGGGAGTTGTTTTGCGTTTCCCTGGTTGGTTATTGGTCTGGAAAGAAAATGAGGTTAAAATAGTTGAAGTTGCAGCATTGGCAGGTGACACCACAGCTCGTTTCCTAATAATCAAGAAAGGCCATGAGGAACTGTAAAGAATTAAGTTATTTACATGAATGGGCATCATAATGATCAAATTTGGTGTTGATAAATACCAAGTAAAGCACAAAGATGGAAAAATAACTATTAGTGCACACTAGAGGTTGCAGTTGAACTCGAGAGCCCTGTCAAAAAGCTCAGTGGAAGTTCTGTTTACTGTGATTATTTTACTTTTTTTCCCAGTCAGAATCACTAGTGGAATGTTGGGATGTGTACAGGGCTGGAATAGTTAGAATTATCTATTAGTTTAATTTTTATATGTCAATTTGTACCTCATTTATGGATCTGTGCATAGCACTTCACCTTACTCAAAATGGTTATTGCATGGCTAATAGTGTTTGGCATTAGAGGAAATATAAATAAGAAGGAACGCAAATTTTAAATGTAGAATAATTAGTAAGAGCTTGGGTAAGCCTAACTGGATTGCAGATTTGATTCAGTCTTATTGTTTTTCCATACTGGTGCATGAACTCTTAACTCTAGCATATGGCAGGGGGGAGAAGAGAGTTGATTTTCCTGTTGATTTGTCTGCATTTCCTGAAGTGTAGGATACGTGTTGATCCAGTTCCTGATTCTGATATACTCAATGCAGCAATTACCACCAGTATAGTACAAATACGCCTAGCTGTAAGCAGTTACTGCAGAATAAATACTGTGACTTGAAAATTCCAAGTCTGAATTCACCTCAGTGTTGTCCCAAAAAGAGGTGGCCTGTGCCAAGCAAAAGCATGTGGAGACTGTGATGAGGCTACCTCTCCCTGCTGTTCCTTTTGACTTCTGTTTGGAAGTAGAAAAAGGGAGCTACATTTTAGTTCCGAATAAAAGAACTGAAATCTTTTAGCCGTTCCATATCCCACAGCTAACGCATCAGATGCCTCTTTGTTTGCTTGCATCAGGACAGTGAAATGGTGAGGGAATTTTGCTCTATCATCATGAATTTGTCTAAATCAGAGGCCTTCTAAATAAGGATCCATTTCTTTTTGCAGGGTGTTTGCCCAGGGGAGTCTTGTTTTCCATCGAATTGTGTGCAGTGATCTCCTAAGCAGAGGAGAGGCAATCTGCTTCAATTTATCCAGAAGTCTAGGTCAATTTTTATGTTTGAGATTGTGGACAAGACGTTTGATTTCCAGTTTGGTGGGCCTTCAGAGGTGATGGTTTGAGGTGGCTGGTGTTTCACAGTGGTTGTTTTACACTTCAAGGGTTTTGCTTCTGCTTTCTTCCCTTTCTAATTCCTAGACTTAAGTGATGCATGAGGACACAGCGGCCAAGGACATGTCTGTTCTGCATTTGTTGTTAAGGACAATATCTATCATGGAGAATAAATTAGCATATATATTCCTTTCCTAGAAAACATCAGATGGAGCTTTGGCCAGCCAGAGCTTGGAACACTAAAACACGGCCAAACTTTTATCGCTTACAATTCAGAAGATCAATTGTCTGAACCTTCTTTTGGTCAGTGACTTCACCATGTGTTGACATTTGCATGTACATGTAGAGAGGTGCGGGTGATGTTAGGAAGAAATGGCCACTCTGACACTTAATTACTGAATCCTTTAGTGCGAGGGTGTAAGCTCTCTGCTGTGATGTTTCCTCAGGAAAATGAGCTGTTTTATTTTAAAATGCAGGACACTTTCTGTGTTTTCTGTTAGAAGCTGTATGGCTCTTTCTTTTTTCCTTCGTTTTTCCCTTCTCCTGTGCTCTGGAGCTTTTCAGAGACTCAACAATGGGTTGGCTTGCCCAGATTGTTTGGATTACAAAAGGTTATTGTCTTTGGGTTTGTCAAAATGCATTTGGGCTTTTTTTTTTCTTTTTTCTTTTCTTTCTTTTTTTTTTTTTAATTCCTCATGTGAAGTTTCCACACTGGCTTTGTCTCAGCAGCCCACAGTGGTATCAGAGCTGCCAAGTTTCCCCACAGCACTAGGACAACCACTGATCCAGCAATGTGTACCGCATCACTGGTCCAGGCTGCCTGTAACTGCTCTGAGACCAGCCTTTCCTTTCTCCCTCTGGCTCTCCCACCCTCTCAGATTTCTCTGCAGTGGCAGTTGGGATGAGAAATCCACGGTACTGAATGTATCTAAAATAATCCCATTTAGGTGGGAGCTGACTGCAAAGTGCCCCTCCTGTCCCCTCGCCCCACATGCATTGTGGTTGAGCAACCATTGCAAAACGCATACTGTAGCTGGCAAGGCATCTTAAGAGCTGTGTCTCCTGCTGAACAAGCCTCCGAGCTGTCTCGAGCCATAATTTGCTGGCAGACATCCGTATTCCTGACAGCCTTTCACAGCTGGGTCTCTGGTCTGGGGTTTTCAGGCCCATGGCTTGCAGAGGTTAAACTTGTACCAGGAAGAGGGTATTTCTGGTGGCTTTGACAAGCCCTGGCAACAGAAGCATTAGGGAAGACTCAGTGGCCCTGTAAGCAAAGTGCTGCCACGGCTAAAAAGGGGTGAAGGTCACCTGCAGTAGAAATATATGGGGGGAAAGGCAGGCCTGATGGTTACTGCTCTTTTAAAGTACTGCACAGAATTAGTTCTCTGTCTTCGCCTTTTATTTGAAAGTTAAGACATGGTTGGTCAGGTTTTCTTTACTCACGGGTATATCTAGTGTTAGCAATTGTGAAGTACTTTGCTCTGACTGTATCATAGACATCTTCCCAAAACCTGGTATGCTGTGTCGCTCAGTGGCACGAAGCCTCCTTCCCAGGTTTCTCCTGTCAGCCTCCTGTGGGGCTGCAGGAGCCATACGTTGCTGCACGTAACCAAAGTCATCCAGAAGACACTACCAACTGGTATCAGCTTTGATGGTTTCAGAGTTAATTTCTTTGCTCCTCTTTGGAATGTGAACAGCAGCCTTTCTGCTGCTTGTGTTGAAGTAGAGTTCTTTGAAGGCTTATTTCCAGATCAGAGCTTTAGCTTTCTTACTTGATTTTAGGGTGGCAAAAGAGCCCTAGATAACAAGTCCATTTTTTTACCTGATTGCTGGTGCCTTTCTTTGCTTTCCAGGAGTACACAGAGTTGAGCTGCATCCTGTCAAAAACATCCTGAGCTGGTGTAGTACCCACCACGTATCATGGGCTGAAGCCCAAGGCAAGCCAGTGGGGGCATTCGGTGCTGCCTCTGATCACACTGCATGCACGACAGCAGTTGGAGCCCTCACCAGCTCCATGTCCATGGGGCAAGGGGGTACTGTGGCACACGGTCAGCACCCAAGTGTCAGCCAGTGCCAGGGAATCACCTGCCTGCATGATATATTCCAAAGCAGGGAGGCTGGTGTCCTGGGGCAAGCGCTAAGCAAAACCCATTTTATTCTAGAGTCAATATTGTCCACTGTCTGGAAAGCTGCCAGCCTCCTCTGTGCTCACCCTTTTCTTTCCAACAGGGAATGTCTTTCAGCCCCTAAGCATTTGATTAAAAAAGTAACTTCACTTTTCAAGCCGTTTTATTTTGTTTGGGATGGATGCCTTTTGCTTTCATTGTGCAGCCCGCCTTGCCGTCTGCGGTTCAGACTCCAGCTCACAAAACCCAGGCTCTCATTAATCACTTATTGGGGATCCAGAATGCCCCGGTGAGAGCCAACGTACATGTTTTGCTTGGTAATGCACGAGCTGATTTGAGCAAATATTGCCAACGCAGCCACTATCTTATTCTTTATTGCTGGGCTCGATGTCCTTTGACAGCGTGCTCAGGTAGCCAGCCCGAGGAGTGCCTGAGCAGATTGAGAAATGCCACAGAAATGGTTTATGGAGCAGGCGCCCGCACTGTGCCCCCCTTTAATATAAATTGATTTATTGAATCAAGCGCAGAAGCCCTGCTACAGAAACCTCAGGCTATATTCTCTGGAGAACCACCTAATAAAACAGCCCCAACTGACACTCCTCATTAGCTTTTCCACTGATCCCAAGGCAGTATTTAAAGTGACAGTGTCCCTCTTTTCGGCCTGAATTTATCTGCTGGCAAATGCCTGTGGGTCTAATTAGCTTAGCATTATTAGTCTTATTCAGATAAGCTGCATTTCCTAACAGCTTGATTCCAACTTGTAAAAAGTAATTGGAAGTCTGCAAACCCTGTGCCGTAACCTGCTTGATTGCGCCTTTTAGCCAAATTCATGTAATTTACAAAAAGTCATCCTTTCTGCCCCCTCCCCTTTTAATTGAGCGTTTTTGTCTAGTGCAACCTCCTGTGCTTCTTCTGTTGAAATCCTGGCTGTATTGTTGTGTTTGAGACCTCAGCCGTACCCTTTGTACAGTCGCCAGGGAGAGATCAAATTTTAATTTCATAATTACTTCACAAGAAAGCAGCCTTTTCCCCAGTCACGCCTGGTATTAATTTCCTTCCAGCAACTTATATTTTCATAATTTAATGATTATGGGCCACCTTTGCAGCACTGGGCCTTTCTGGAGAAGAGAGAGATAGGATATCATTTATGCAGCAGAAACCATAATCTGCGGCCTCTTGCTTTTTTTGTCTTTGCTCTTGTCTCTCATTGCGAGGTAGCCAGGAGCAGGACGGGACGTGCCTCTTCAGTGCAAGCAAGCAGAGCAGCTTGCTGGGTTGTGCCTGGGTGTCTGGGGCACGGCTCAGCAATGATGAATGGCTGTTTGCAATGTGCATGTTATGCATCTTCTCAAGATTTGCAGCCCTCACTGCAGGAGCAGCGGGAGGTGAGAGCTGACCTGCTGTGTACAGCACGTCTCCTGACAGTGACAAATGGCTCTTTTCCCCAAGTGCACACATGCCGCAAGAGCTGAGCCAGTGTCTTCAGGGCAGGAGAAAGCAGAAACAAGAAAGTAAAAGTGCTACAACAGAAGAGAGAACTGGTCTAGGATAAAGCTCTTCAGGGCCAAGCAAGCGTGACAAGAATGAGGTTGGTCTGAATCACATCCGATAGGAGCATCTCCCTCTGGTAGCAGTGTATCTAAGGCCTATCCCTGCACAGCTGTGCATTTCTGCTTGGGCTTTGCCTTGGCACTAGATCAGGTGCTGCATATCAAGGACAAACAAAAGGCTCCCAGTCTGTTTTATTAGAAAGAAACTAAACTGAAATGAGGTTATCTTCAATCTGAAAACCCAGGCAAAACTGCCTCTTCCTCCTGGTAAGGTCAAGTCTCTTCCCCTGCTCCTATTTTCTCTGGCTTCCCCAGCTGCACAAATCTGACATGACCTCATCTGGGTCACTAGGAAATCCTCTTTCTTTCTGTTGCCACCCAGAACTGACCTACAGCTCTGCTCCTTGCTAAGAGGAGTCTCCTTGCTTCTCAGAGGAGCTTTCAGCACTGCTGTGTGGTATAGTGAGGTCTCTGCTTGCTGTGTCTCACTGCCTGCCCCATCCTATGCTACAGTGCTCTTTCCCAGAAGAGTTTGCTTCATGATTCCTTCTTAACAGCAATCTCCTTTCCTTTTAGAAGATCCCAGCTAGCAAGTGTGGAACAGGTGCTGCGAGGTTAACATTCTTCCATCTGCCTCACCACATCCTTTTAACAAGCAGCACATCAAAATGTGAATTTACAGTTTTTCTGTCCATCACAGTGCATTAAGCCCATAGGGTTATAACAGCCTACTTCCCTTACCCCTCTGTCTCCAGAGAAAGTGCTGACAAACTTTCCTGTTTGTCTCTTAGAAGAGATGAAGTAAATTTTAAGAAGCACTCAAGACAACAAATTCACTGGGGAAAAAAGAAAGAGTTGGCCTGGTGAGACTATTGCAAACATGGACCCACTTGATGTGCAGCTGCAGTATCTGCACATGCATTCTGTCACTCAGTATTGGAAGCTCAAGTGGTCACCAGCAGTGAATGAAAGTGCTCACGGTACACTTGTTGGGTCTCTCCCAGCCTCCTGAGCAAAAAAGCAGCAGGAGAGAGTGCTTATAAATAGCCCCAGTTAGGTTTTTTGTCCTTTATGGAGGCAAGGACCTATCTAGATCCTTAGCCACCCCCTCCACCAACTTTTCCTTCACCACTTTATTTTAATGCTCTATTGGAGGTGAATGGAATAAAAAATCAGCCACCTTCCAGAAAGTGCCTGAGAAAAGATGCTGGTGCTTGAATCTTTAAAGTGGGCTGGCCAAGGTGGATAGAGTTTGTTTTGCTTAGGAATTGCTTCCACAGGAGTACTTGGTAGGGGGGGAGGATACAGCCTTTCCAAAGTCCAGACTCCATGTTAAGGCTATATATGACAGTGAAGGCTCCCTGGAGATCCAGAGCTCACATAACAGTCTGATTTGACCAAGCCAGAGATCATATGTATGTACAGGTCACGCTGAGATACTTTATTTTTTGTCATCCGTAGACGAGTAGGCAGAACTGGGATTTGCAGAATGACACATTGGACAGTTTCAGGTTCACAAGAAGGAGTTCCTGAATTTTCTGTGAAAAACGTGTATTTTAAAACTTGTATTTTTCTTCTTCACCTGGAAGAAACCCTATGACAGTATCTTGGTTTAGAGTAGATCTTTCCCTAAAAACTGTTTTGTGCATATGTGCACATCTATAACTGATTTTCATTTGCCACCATCTTTTCTCTTAGCAAACATTGCTATAGCTTATGTACTTCTAGTATCTTTGTTTATCATAGTTTTCCTCATTAAACGGTATGTCAGGTGAGAAGTAGGGGAAAGCTACTGAGGCACTGGAACATTAAAGCTCACCGACCTAGAGGGTACTTGGTATCAGATAGCGCTGCTTGGATTTAGAGATCCTGATTCTGCAGAAGCACATATGTGTAAGGACGTTTTTAAAAGGTTATGGCTTATCGAGAGATAAATTACATCATTTTCAGTGGCTCTGTGCCTAACTTGCACTGCACATCTCTTCTTGGTACTAAGCACACATTTATACTGGATTGATGCCTGTAGTTCAATAGACAGTACACATAAACAGTTCCTTTTGGGTTGGTGATTTAAGCTCTGTTATCCAAAGGGTGAGCTCCAATCCACTGATTTCTTGTGTGGGAGGTGAAAAAAAACCTGAACAGTTTCAAGTTTTGTGTTGCTCAAAGATTAAAATCTGATTTCCTATTGGAATGGCCAAGGAAAGTTGAGGCTGGGGGAAAGGAGGCTGGTTGGCTAGCTGGGTTAGTTTTGTTGTGAGTGGGAGAGAGGAGGGACAGACTGGGGGATGGTTCTGACTGAGTTTGGGTTTTTTTACAGATTATCAAAGCAGTGCTAGAAATAAGCCAAATCCACAAACCTTTCTCAAAGGAGAGCCTTCATCCTTGTCCTCAATACAAGCTAGTACATTTCTGAAGCCATAGTGCTTTTTCTTTCTTGCTTGCTTGCTTGCCACAAGTGGGTTTATTGTATGCTTAAAGCTAAAGCCCTTTGACGATTATTTTCTTTCCTTCCTTAGGTTTAATTCTCAGGTGTCTCTAGCAGAGATGTGAAATATGGACAAATTTTCTAAAGCCAAGTGCTATGGAAGAGCAGAGCACAGAGGCTGGATTCCCCTGTCATGCACAGACCTGAGCCTTCCAGGTCAGGGTAGATTGTGGTTTTGCCACCATCTGTTGTGCCTGGGGATGCCAGCACAATAATTGTCAAGACCAGTAACCTTACACAGTTTGCTGTAAAAGAAAACACTGTGGATTTTGGTTTTGATCACCAGCAACTTCTACTCTTACGTGAATTTGTATGTGCTTTCATAAGGCCAATTTTAAGAACAAATTATATGGCAGGAGAATGCATAACACATGTAAGAAATTATTTAGGCTTTTGGCTCTGAAATCTGTATTTGGGAGCTGACCAGTTTTTCAAGTTCTGACCTAGCAATATGCAGGTAACTTTGATAATCTTTTCTTTAGAGTGCCTAAAGCACTCCTAATAACCTCAGCACTGTAGGAAACTTATTCCGTAGATTGTCTTGTGTGCTTAGCAGCTGCTGGTGATTTTATTTGTCATGTATTTAGAGCAGATTCCAGTTAGCATATGAGTAACATCATGTCAGTCCTAGTTCTTTCGTTCTGACATCTCTTTTGGCTCCCGGTGCGATTTGGCCCGGTTTTCCAAAATGTTGATCCTGAGTCCAAATGTAACTTTGTGGGTGGTACATATGTCAAGCCCTAGTTCAGTATTTTTGGACAGCAGTAGCATTTCATAATTCTTTTGAAATGAAAAGAAGAAATGAAGTTAACTGAAAAAGAAAAAACGCGGCTAGATCTAGCTGGGCACAAGCTCGCCTTTTCTACTCCTCCCTCAGCCCCCCCTGATTTTCCATTTGGAAAAATAGAGGTTTACGTGGCAGAAGCACTTGACAGTATTTAGGCTCATTCAGACAAGCAAGCAATAGCATAGCTTTTTCTTTATAACCTGTAAAGGGTGCAATGGCCTTAAAACTGTTGTTTCATCTTTGTTGATCTCTGCAGTAGTCCAGGTTATAGAGAGACATTAATAAAAAAAATGAAAATAGATTGGTACCTGTAGAAGAAAGGTGTGATGGGATTTTTTCTACCGTAATGATAAATGAGTTGCTAGAAATGCTTTTATATATATACGGTAAGCAGTGCTTAACAAATGTATTCTCTTAATATAAATTAAGCTCAAACTATGTTACTGGTAGGCAAGATACATTTTCAGCTTTCTGTCATCATTGTTGCAAAGAGGTGAAGAGCTTGTCATTTTGATGCAAAATTTTTACTTTCCAGAGTTAACTTCATATTGTAGATGCCAGTCAGAAAATCAGGTAGAGATATTTTCTGCAGCTTGTACCTGTTTGCTGAGATAATGGTATTAATACATATAAAGAACACTTCAGAACAATGAAGAGCTTTGGGGTGGGAGGAAACCTGAATTCGCCTAATGAAAAGTGCAAAGAATGAAATTTTACAACCTCAGAAATTTGCCATTAAAGCAAAACCGCCACAGAATCAATGCCAATTTGACTATAGTGACTGAGATGCCCCTTCATTGCCTCTTCTTTCTCCAAGTTGTTCTCCATCCTGGTCTTGCACTGCTGGGAACATTTTAGCTGAGATCTGTCCTCTGTATGAAAAATGGCGGTGAGTAAATGAAGGAGAAAGGTGTGTTCCTGAAGAAATGTTGATGCCAACTTCATTCCGGCTCTTTCATACGTACATCACTTTGTCTTGAAT